>WWET01007274.1:12510-24911 GCA_011038615.1 Limnodynastes dumerilii
GGAGGCCCGGAGCGATCGCCGCTACCACAGGACATACAGGTAGCGGTGGTTGCTGCTGGGGGGTCAGTTTTGGAAGGGGGTGTCCCCCTGGGGGTCCATGGAGGTGAAGTGGCACGGCTGGAGGCTGGGGGTCCCCCAAGGGAATTGCACAGGGCCAGGTCTACACCCCACATTGGCAGCCCAGCTCTCTACAGCAGCCATGCGTCTGCTAGCCCATCCCCCCCTAGGGGGGGCGGTAAGACACTCAGGCAGGCAGGTGGGTTATGACCACAGGCAGCGCAGGCATCAGCCACAAGCCCGGGACCGGTACTATGATGAAAGGGGGGGCCATCATTATTACAGTGGGAGGCATAGTGGCAGCAGTAGGGAGCCCTCCCCTTACCATAGCATGCGCTATTCGCCTGGGAGCCATCGCTTTTCCCCTTCTCCTGCCCACCACCCATATCATGGGCACGCAGGAGCAGGTCCCCCTGCTGTTCCTGTGCCCACCGTACTTCTCGGCGCAGGTATTATCAACGGGGTAGGTCCAGCTCACGGGGGTCCCGTTCTTCATCGCCACCGCGTAGGCACGTTAGCAGCAGGCATGACAGGGGATCTGAGCGTCCGCATGACATGTCTTCTCTGTCAGTTTCCCAGGCTCTCCCTGCAAATCGTGCCAGATCTGAGAACAATATGGCAGCTTTTTCCTCGCAACATCAGGAGCAGGCTGTGCCGGTCGAGCCGGTGGGTGCGGACCCTCCGGTCGGCCCTGAAGGGCGAGAGGAACCAGGACCTTCCCACGCCACACCTGGTGAGTCTGACAATGTTATACAGGGGGCGGAGGGAAGTGATTCCGAATCCATGTCCACATGCTCGTCCGTTTCGTCTGATGCGTCGCGCCGGCACACACATGGGTTTGGTAAGGCCATGGATAGGCATCTACGTAAGAAGGCAGCTAAGAAGGTGGAGAAGGAGGCTTCAGATTTGGCCCCTCCTCTGCCTCTTGAACGCAGCAGGATATTTTGTGACTATACCGCAGTTTGTAGAGGGTTGCGCTTACGGGCTAAGGAAAAAATTAAGAAAGGCAAAAATGTTGACATTTTTGCGCTCACTACGGAAAACCTTAACTGCCGCGCAGAAGAAGGGTGCGCTAGCTGAGGAACAGTTCCGCAATTTTGATACTTGGCTCACGGCGTGGTGCACGTTAACAGAGACCTATTTGGAGACTCGGCCGGGGGAGCATAGGGGCACAGTGCGCTATCTCACCTTATACAGGACATGCATGTCACTATGAAAGGTTCGGCATGGCGCAAATATGACGAGCAATTTCGTCTGAACGCGGATGGTCAGGCGACCATTCCATTCAGGGAAAAGAACGAGCTCTGGTTTGAGTTGGCGCGCCTTTCCCACGGAACCCCGGTTGAGGCCGCAGCGCCTGTGCGGTTTCAAGTACGGGGGCGCGGCCACGCCCCCTTCTCTGGACGAGGCAAGTGCTACAGCTTTTAACAATGCCAACTGCCATAGGGGGGTTAAGTGTATTTTCCAACATGCCTGCCTTAAGTGTAACGGCTCCCACCCCGCTAATTCCTGCAATAAGCCCGCTTCTCAGGCTTTCGGTCAGCAATCAGGACCTCGGATTGGCGCCAACGCCAATCAAAATTAGCGCGCTGACGAGGTGGCTTGCACGGTATCCTAGGAAAGACATGGCTTGGTTCCTCCTTCAAGGTTTTCAGGAAGGTTTTCGCTTACCAATTGTTGGGCAGGTTTGTTCGGCACAAGCCGCCTGCAGACAAGTGAGTTCGGTGTCCTGAGACCCCCGGTTCTTGCGGCCCAAACACCCGCTCACCGGGGTTGACTCGAACTACGCGTTAACTCGGCTGTTTCCATTTCAAGGCACAAGGGGTAAGGTCTTGTTTCCCTATTACCAAACTGAACCTGCATTAGTGCTATTACTATTCTCATCGAGGTGGTGAGCAACGGAGCAAGTCAGTACCTGTTTACAATTGAATTGGGAATTGTTTCTTATTCCAGCAATATTTTTACTTAAATATTTTTACTTAAGTATCTATTTTTCTTGCTACTAGGGCTTGATCACCCCTAGAGGGATTGCCATTGGATATTTAGTATATGCTTTTTTTTACATAAACACTTTGGGATAGTTTGCACTGTCTGTATATGAAGCGTATTATGCCAATATGTATTAGTTATGTTTTTTAGGTTCTGGTACCAGACATATTTGTTTTAATAAATTTTGTTTTAATCATACCGGAAGGCTTTTGTGTGTTTGATCACATTTATAGTTTTACATCTTATGTGATCTACCTAACCCGAGATTATACTGTGGCAGCGCTGGTCTTATTCTGTCTTTTAGGTTTCTTCGGCCTATCCACGTAATTTGAAATCCGCGTCTCTGTTGCCTGGGGTCCTTTGGGAAAAGATATCTAAAGAAATTGCGTTAGGACGCATGGCTGGCCCTTTTTCAGACCCCCCTTTCCCTGACTTAATTGTGTCACCCATAGGAGTTGTGCCCAAGAAGGCCCCGAGGAAATTTAGGCTTATACAGCACATGTCCTACCCCGGGGTCCTCAGTTAATGATGCCATCCCGCAATCTTGTGCGCGTGTAGTCTACCAGTCATTTGAATCGGCTTTAGAGATGGTGCGCGAGGCAGGGAGCGGGGCGCTTCTAGCGAAAGTAGACATTGAATCAGCCTTTAGGCTCCTCCCCCTTCACCCGTCTTCATTCAGGTACATGGGTTTCAGAGTGCGTGGTTCTTTTTACGTGGATAAGTGCTTGCCTATGGGCTGCTCTCTGTCTTGTGCATATTTCGAGACATTCAGCAGCTTTTTGCATTGGTGTGTGATAGCGGGCACCGGTCAAGTTTCGGTGGCACACTACTTAGACGATTTTCTAGTAGTGGATCATGCGAGGACTGATGCCTGCCAGCGGTTGTTGTTTTCCATAAAGGCCCTCTTCCATTCCATGGGAGTTCCTATAGCTCACGAGAAGACGGAGGGCCCCGTCACACGGCTGTCATATCTCGGGATTGAGATAAACACGGTGGCGGGGTTATGCCGGCTGCCGGAAGATAAGGTGCAGAATCTACACTCTCTTATAAAATCAGCTTTGGTGGCGCGCAGATTGACATTGAAGGGCATGCAGTCGTTATTGGGATCTTTGCGCTTCGCATGCAGGGTTATACCGTTTGGTAGAGTATTTTGTAGGAGGCTGGAGCGTGCTACCGTAGGAGCGGAGTCCCCTAGGAGCTGGATACCACTCTCTGAGGAGCTTAAGGTGGATCTCAAGGTTTGGGATACTTTCCTGGGTCACTTTAATGGAGTCCCTCCCCGCTGGTTTCCAACCAGGAGTTACAGCTCTTGATGGACGCCGCGGGTGGGGCTGGGTTTGGCGCCTTCTTCCAGGGGAAATGGTGTGCAGGGGCTTGGCCGGGCCCCTGGATTGCCTCAGGGTGGATCAGGAACTTGGCCCTGCTGGAATTGTTCCCTATCGCTGTAGCAGTTGAATTGTGGGCCAGCCACTTCCAGAACAGGGATATAGTATTTTGGTGTGATAACTTGGGAGTCGTACAGGTCATTAACCGACAAAACGCATCCTCCCCTCCTGTTATCCGATTGCTCCAGCATATCATCTTGCGTTTAACATCAATTTTCGTGCGGCCCATGTACCGGGAATGGATAATGGTTTGGCGGATGTGCTTTCACGGTTTGACTGGGTACATTTTCGTCAATTGGCACCTGCCGCTGAACTGACAGGCACACCATGTCCCGTATTCATCTGGCAGGTCAGGAATAAGTGATCTTATTCCCGACCTGCCACGTGCAGTCGCTAGCTCCCTCGACGTTACGAAGGTACCGTGCTGCTTGGGACGAGTCATTGATTTTTCGGCAGACTCACGGTAGGGGGAGGGTTACTGATTGGAGGGCTTGCCTGCAGGATTTTATGTGTCAAGAGTATGAGAAGGGTAGATCTCGGGCATCTATGGGTGCTGCGCTTGCTGGCATTTCCTTCTTTGGTAACCTGTACGGTGAGCAGGATGTCACTAAGGGATTCCTTATTTTAAAGGCTTTGCGAGGCTGGGCGAAATTAAGACCAGTGGCCCCGGACGCCAGACGCCCGATATCAGCTAACTGTTTATCTGGAATGATTGAGGCGGTTGCGTCGGTAGCATGTGATAGCTACGAAATTATTGTTTTGTACGGTTTTTAGCTTCGTGTTTGCCGGAGCCTTCAGCGTCAGCGAGCTAGTATCTACCTCCAGGAATTCCTTGGAGACAGGCCTGCTCACCTAGAATGTTGTCATACATGAGGGGCTTATGCAATGCCGGATTACGAAGGGCAAAACCGACCAGTTGGGTAAAGGGCATTGGCTTGAGCTTCGGAGTAACAGGGATATTAGCATCTGTCCTGTGAGGTTGGGGAGCCTTTTTGCATAAGAGCGCCCTGATAATTGTTTGATTTGGTTTATGCATAAAAACTGCTCAGTTTTCAGTAATTTTGCAGAGAACTTTGAAGCGGCTGGGTTTGAACCCGAATGATTATGGGACGCATTTGTTTCTAATTGGCGCGGCATCGTCGGCTGCAGCTCAGGGTCACTCAGAGGATCACATAAAAAAACTTGGACGCTAGAAATCGCGGGCATACAGGACTTACCTGAGACCTTTTGAGGAGGAGTGTTCGGAAGGATCTGGACAGATCCAGGGCATAATGTGCCGGGAGTATGAAAAGGGTAGATCTCGGGCATCTATGGGTGCTGCGCTTGCTGGCATTTCCTTCTTTGGTAACCTGTACGGTGAGCAGGATGTCACTAAGGGATTCCTTATTTTAAAGGCTTTGCGAGGCTGGGCGAAATTAAGACCAGTGGCCCCGGACGCCAGACGCCCGATATCAGCTAGTTGTTTATCTCGAATGATGGAGGCGGTTGCGTCGGTAACATGTGATAGCTACGAAACATTATTGTTCCGGACGGTTTTTAGCTTCGCGTTCGCCGGCGCCTTCCACGTCAGCGAACTAGTATCCACCTCCAGGAATTTCTTGGAGACAGGAATGCTCACCAAGAATGTTGTCATAGGTTTATTCAATGCCGGATTGCGAAGTGCAAAACGGACCAGTTGGGTAAAGGGCATTGGATTGAGCTTCAGAGTAACAGAGATGTTGGCATCTGTCCTGTTAGGTTGGGAAGCCTGTTTTCAAGGGAGCGCCCTGATAATTGTTTGATTTGGTTTGTACATAAAAACTGCTCTTCGCTCTCCCGCTATCAGCTTTCAGTTATTTTGCAGAGAACGTTGAAGCAGCTGGGTTTGAACCCGAATGATTACGGGGTGCATTCCTTCCGAATCGGCGTGGCATTATCGGCTGCAGCTCAGGGTCACTCAGAGGATCACATCAAAACCCTTGGACGATGGAAATCACGGGCATACAGGACTTACCTGAGACCTTTGGAGGAGGAGTGCTCGGAAGGATCTGGACAGATCCAGGGCATACTAACCACTTGATTTGTGTCTAGGGTTATGCACAAGACATGTCTTTGTTAGATTCTTGCCTAGTTGTTCCCTTTCTATCCCACCCCCGAGACACGTTCCGGACATGGTTCCCGGGATTAGCCCGGTAGCTGGCCCGCAACACCAAGTGTTTGGAGCGCGAAGGGCTTTTTCCCTCGGATACCTCCTGACTCTCTTAGTTTCCCCATAGTCAATATAGTCAGGCCGGGGGTAAGATGAGGGTTTTCACCTTCGCACGGTGCCGTGATCCCACTCCTGTTTACCTTCCTTAGTTGACTGCAAGGTTATATTTGCACTGTTGAGCTATAATGTATTTTTTTCTCCTTTTTCTCTCCCTACAGTGGTAGTCCCGCGGAGGCGGGTGGTTTGGATGCTAGGTCACTCCTATGTTTTTTGGGCTGCAAGGCATGAGAAGGTGCGTGATTGTAATGAGCGTTTGGGTATGGAAATGATCTGGAAGGGTGTGCGGGGAATGATCTGGTCGTCATTGATGGGAAGGTTGAACCGAGATTTGGGAGTTTGTCAGCCCCCGGACATTATTGTTATACATCTCGGGGGTAACGACATTGGTCGCATCCCGGCTGTGGAATTGTCATGGGCCATTAAGAACGATATGAGCTTGGCAATGTGCAAGTGGCCGCGAATGAAGTGGGTGTGGTCGGAGATCATTCCCAGGCGTGTTTGGAGATACTCCAGTAATGGGGCAGTGATGGACAAGGTGAGAAAGAAAGTGAATAGAGCAGTGAAAGGGTTTTTGTGCCAGCATGGTGGAGTGTATGTGCCTCATGATCACATCAAATTTGACAGTTTTCAATTGTATAGGCCGGATGGGGTGCACTTAACGCCTGAAGGGATGAGCTTATATTTAGATGATTTGGAGTTAGCTATTAAGGAGATTTAGTTGGGTTTCCTATTTGATGGTGGCGGTTTGGTCAGAGGGACCAAGGTGGGAAGAAAGCAGCGGATTGTTTGCATGACAGCATGACGTGGAGGTGTAAACGGTGGTGAGTAGGAGTTGGAGTAAGATTGCTGTCATGGTTTATGATTGAGGTCCAATGCCTGAGGTTGTAGAACCGTCTTTACGGACGGTCTCTTGTTGTCAATTCGAGTGTAGTGCCTTTTGGCTGGCGGGGTGCGCCTGATGTGTGAGACCTCTGTTGCATGTTGGTAAAGTTAAAGTAATTATAAGTTTACATGTTGTTTTTTTTGTTGATGTTTATTTGTTTAAGACATCTTTACACCGCTGCTTTCAATGGCCCCCATCAAAAACTTAGTGGCAGTTCTTCCTTAAGTTGACTGCATCAATTAAAAAAATTTCAATAAAATCTTTAATTCCCACTAACATGTTGTCGTGTCAGTTAATTCAGTATGATAAGTTATGGGTCACCAACATCACGCATGGGCAGTTTATTAACACAACAACACAGAAAGTGACGGCAGACAGGGCCGCCATCAGAAATTGTGGGGCCCGGGACTGACAAAATATGCAGGGCCCCAACCCCCGAACACACACACATATGTTTCTTGTCTTTCTCCTCTTCCTTAGAACCCTGATGATATGAGTAGAGCTCCTTTGCACCTAAATAGGGTCACTTACCTCTTTGCTTTTCCTTCTTTCTTCCTTCCTTCAAGTATCTGGAGGACACAAAATTGTAACTAATAGACCCCCATACACACACACACACACACACATTTTTATACATATACAAACATACATAGATATAGATATATCAAATATTTAGATATATAACTACACACATAAATATAGTTGCATGCATGCATTATTCATACACACAGACACACACATACACACACACACACACACACACATAATATCACACAAACACACATAACATACATAATAGAACACACACACTACATACATGCATTATATCACACACACATAACATAACATGCATGCATCACACACACACACACTATGCATGCATGCATGCATAATATCACACACACCATGCATGCATAATATCACACACACACACACACACACACACACACACACACACACTATGCATGCATGCATGCATGCATGCATAATATCACACACCATGCATAATATCACACACACCATGAATGCATAATATCACATACCATGCATAATATCACACACACCATTCATGCATACAAAACACACACACACAGACACACACACTCACACACACTTACTTTATAGCAGAGCTGTGCACACTGCAGACGCTGAGGTGGACTGGAAGGAGGAAATGGAGGAAGTGGGGGCGGTGTATAGCTGCAATAACCAATGAGGGAGTAGCACACTGATCTCAGCTACTCCCTGATTGGTCACTGGGCAAAGCTTTCAAATTATTTCTGCGGAGCTCTGCGCCTGAAACTGTGAAGTAGAGAGAATGATCAGCTGATACTGTCACTGCGCTCACCCTCTCCTCGTGCTCTGTGTGGTGGCACCGCTCACACCACCCTAGTTACCGCCCTGCTTTTAGGTAAAGCTGTTCTCCACTGACACAGGTAGATAAAAACTACACGTGGATTGCTGAGGGCCTCTCTGATGTTCGAGGCCCATCACAGCTGTCCCCCTTGTCCCCCCCTGTTGCCGGACCTGCTATACACACAAAATGGAAGTTGCTCAATCAATTTATAGGTAAATGCAAATAGGTGGATGAAAGGCAGGGGGTAATCTGCTAGCAACAGAAACAAAGGAAAGGAAATGCCCCAGCAACACTGCCATAACCAGTAATAGGCTATACCATTCTATCTGTAAAATAAAATTTACAAACGTCTATTACACATATTTGCACAAATATATGATAAGCCACCAGCTACCGTCAAGGCCTTTCTGCATATGGTGGTCCTAACTCTAACAATGAGAGTCCCAATGTTGGGTCATATATATATGTTTTTAACTTGAGAGCCAAACTTACCTAGGAGGTACCCCTTAAAGCCTCCAAAATAGCTGCTGTGGAACAACACCCCCTCTCAGCTGCTGCTTCCAGCTATTTCGTGTACTCTACCTTCACCCTCTCCTCGCGCTCCAGTGTCACTGCGCTCACCCTCTCCTCGCACTCCACTGTCACTGCGCTCACCCTCTCCTCGCACTCCACTGTCACTGCGTTCACCCTCTCCTCGCGCTCCAGTGTCACTGCGCTCACCCTCTCCTCGCACTCCACTGTCACTGCGCTCACACTCTCCTCACGCTCTGGGCGGTGGCACCACTCTCACCCCCTTAGTTATGGCCCTGGTGTCCTGGGCAGGACAGAGAGGAAACCTGGGGCTATCCCGGGCCCCCTCTCTGTTCGGGCCCGGGACAATAGGCCCGGCTGTCCCCCACTGATGGCAGCACTGACGGCAGATAAGAGCCACTTGGCCCATCAAGTCCTCCCAGTTGTTCTTTTATAAAACCATACTGACCCTAGACCCTATTGAACCCTCAATTTAGTTTAGTGTAATATTTAGGAAATCTTCATATTTATCCCAAGCATGTTTAAACTGTTCTACTATTTTACCCTCTACCACCTCAGACAGGAGGTTATTCCACTTATCAACCCCTTTCAGTGAAGGCATTTTATTCTGTGACACTGGTATTTCATTTTTTACCTAGATTTTGTTTATTAGTATTGAGGTTGATTGAACTTTAGATACCCATGGTAAAATATGGGTGTGACATTATCATGTGCAACTGATGAGAGGAGAGAAGTCATCGGAAAAATGTCATCACTCATTTTATAAGTTTAACGGAAAACTTGAGACTTGCCTCAAAGAGAAAAAATATGTTTCTTTGGAGACATTTGAAGATTAAATGTCAGCCTTCTGTGCCATAAATTCAGAAAATTATGCTATATTTACTTATTTTTTTATTAATAGGTTATTTTATAGAGCGACACAGAAGAAAAATGATATTTTAACATAACATAACATAACTTTAATGTGCAGTTTTGTGCTGGTGTCTTATTTGGAGCAAGGTTTGTTTTTAGGGTCAGTTGACACAGATTAGGGGCTGTTGTTTATGTCATATGCTCTCTCTCTGAGTAATTTGGATGATTCATTTTGTCATATGATGTGAAATTCCCTGTGTAAAAAGCATGATGGGCTGTATTCCAAACATCATCCCATTTGGATTTATTTATGTCATTTTAACCAACTCTGACACTTCCCCTGTGGGTTTCTAGCGCTTTGAGGTTACTCTTCTATTTTTTTCCATGTTGTGTATCCATACAAACAGATGATTAAATGATATCTTTATGGAATCATTAGGAGTTCTGAAGATTTTTCCTACATGATGGGTTTAAAGAAATGGTTTCATAAACATCCATAAACACAGAGGACCATATTCAGAGATCCGTTCTTATAAAAGTACGCAATTATATGCACGCACATAGCAAGGCAACACCCACCAACACCCACGACACTCCCCTCTCCCGGTTGTACAATCGTAGACTTACACCTCCGTAGACCACTCTGTTCTTTACGTGTACTTACGTTTGCATATGTCTTCCGTAGGTGCGATTCTTTAATCAAGCGTTCATTTAAATGCCACCCCCCCACCAACTTTCATGTAAATGTTCAAGTACATATTTCAATCCTGCCCCTCCGTACGTATGTCCCCAAGTGTGATTCACATGTCTGTGCCTAAAGCAAGTGCGTATTTTCTACGTACCTAAAAATACACGTGCAACTTCACGTAAAAACGGATCTCTGAACACGGTCCAGAATGTTTTAGCATGGACGGGATCCCCATAATGCCCTTTAACATTTTAACACTTGCAGTGCATGCTATTTCTTATACAATACCGGTGAACTTGATGCAGTGATTGAAAATATGAAGAAAACAGGTGAAAATTTACATCTGGACAAGACCATGCTGAATCCCAGTCATTATTATACGTTTTTTGCATGCAGAGAGAATTCCTTTTGTTTATTGCACATTTTTGTGTTGACGCCCCCTTCAATAATTTGCCCACGCCCTTGTGTAAGCCGCCTAACGTAGGTCTAGATCCGGGCTGTTATCAGTATTAAAAGACATTAACAGCCGGGCTGGAGTTAGGAGTCATGCAGCTCCTAGACACAACATTAATGGTTGGCCCTGTGCTGCTGTCTAAACATAGAGGTCTATTTATGAAAGGTCGGAAGCAGTAATAAGGTTTATTGGTATTTTCTCCATCCCTTCTCCCTCCTTTCTCGCGAGACTCGCGGCAAAGACTGCCCTGCAATGGCATTAATCATTAGCCGGCGGAACCAAAAAGAAGAAGGAGGTGCTCATCGGAACCTGCAAGAAGAAGAGACGGAGCCAAAGACCCGTTCGATGCAGAGGAACATTGAGGACTTATGAACGCGAGTATTTTCTTTATGCTCACTTCATTATCTAAACTTTGAGTATTACCCTTGGCATGTGATGAGTGTTTCTTTTTTATGGGGGCGTCTAATGTGTCTGTATTTTTTATGGGGGCATCTAATGTGTATGCTTTTTTTACAGAGGCATCTAATGAGGCTGGTACTATTACCGGGTCATCTAAGGAGGCTGATATTATTATGAAGGCATAACTATGGAGGCTGTTAGTATTACGGAGGCCCTTCTCCCTCCTTTCTCCTATTTAGTAAAGCCTCGGCTCAGAAATATGACTGATTTCTCCTGTGGTGGGCTAAACTTCTCCAAATCTGGCTATCCCCTTAGGATGTACTAACGCCCAGGCTGCCATTCCTGAATATCCTGGCAGCACTGGAGGAGGAGCTTCACTTGGACTCGCAGAACAAGTACGTTTTGTAAATATATCAAAGTTCTTGCCTGTAGGATCACAATGCTGACAATTGATTCTACAAGAGATGGAATTTTACAATTGTATTTCATAATCGCAACTCTCACAGACGGTCCGGAATTCAGGCATTGCTCCAGGACTCTCGAAGAGCAAGCCGCCCTGGTGCATTTGGCACATAATCATACCAATCAATGCCTCAAGCCTACTCCTACTGGTCACTTCAATTCGCTGTGGGGCGGGACTAAGTGACGCATTTCGCACCATCAAACCCCGGGAGACTCTCCCCTCTTGGATCTTGCACAAGTGAGAAAACATGGCAAGCTAGCATGGATAAAATATACACGAACTGGATCCAAAGTTTTAAAATAAGAAGAAATCAGGTAGAAAGTTCCACCTACGTAAAACCATATTGAATTATAGGGGGAGTCATATTCATTCTATTTTTGCTCAATAGTTTGAAGCATAAATCGTTTATGCCTTTTTGGCTGGAGTGCTTCTCCGTGTTAGGGTGTCTGTTTTTAGGGCAGCCTGGACCTTACAAATGATCCACGTATTTGGGTTAGAGGAAAATAAATGGTATCTCAAAAAGAGATGTTGGTCCTGGCATTCACTAGGTGCGTGGGGTGAGGTGGCAATTTGTGGTGTATTAAAGTAAATAAGTGGCCGGTTGGTTGTGGGGTATATTGTGAATACAGTGTACCCCAAAAGTACCCCCGTGAATCAGTACGCAATTACCCGCTAAAATGCAAAAAATAGCACAAAGGCGAAGGTTCAAACTTACGCAAACAGAGTTTACTCGACAGAATCAGGCTAACAGCAAGGTACAGCAAGACAATACTCAACGCAGCGCAGCCGACCAGGAAGGCAAGACGGTCAATTCAGTTGTCCTCTCAGGAAAAGGTGAGATCAAATGTCCAAAAGCAAAGTCCTTTTATGTCCATAGATGAAAGGTATCGCCAATCCAATGCTTGATTGGAGGGATCTCAATCCTCTGGTGGTTCCTAGGTCATCATTGGTCCTGGGGTCTTCCTTTGTTCTCTTCTTGGAGGGTCATCTGCATATCCTTCATACAAACATTTTCTATATTCTAACCTAGCTTTGCGCATAACTACTGCCGCAGACATGCGGTCTTATCAGCGTCTAGCTAACATTATGGGTTATGAT
>WWET01007275.1:6137-24892 GCA_011038615.1 Limnodynastes dumerilii
CGGAAGATCCCTGGGTGCAAGGAGAGAGGCGTCCTGCAAGCGACGCCCCTTGCACACACAGGAGTCAGGATCTAGCTGTGATGTGGCTTTAGACCTCTGCGGATGATGCGCTCTGGGCTCTGCGGTATCGAAGGTCTGAATCCGATTAGAAGACATCTACTGCAGATTCTTTCATACTTGGGTGGAATTTGCAGACTTGATTTTTTTTTAAATGAATATGAACGTGCTAAAGATGGGATTTGTGGCCAAATCTGTGTCTAACCGTGCAATAAATGTGCAAATGTTCCCCAGCGCCGGGCACAGGTAACGCTTCACAACCTAAAAAATGTGATTCACTCCTTCACACTGTCATTTCTGAAATCAGGAATAAGAATGATAGAATAAATAGTATGGAGGAGAGGATGATAAATATTTGCCATAGTTACTTTTAAGGGGATTTCTGCAAGAGCTTTGTGTAACTCCCCAAATAATGAAAGAAAAATGCCTAATAATAATAATAACAGCAGCAATAATCAAATAATGATAGAAATGTTGATAATAATGATGATGGTGATAATGAGGATAATGACAATGGGGTAGATCCAGAACTACGTTTGCCATATGTTTATTCGTGTAGCGTATTTTCGTGTGCGTACCTTCTATACACTCCCCTTGGCACACCCCTTGAATGTACGTATTTTGTCAACATACGCTTTCCAAACCCTACCTTAACTTTTGCCAACGTAACCGCAGTGATCCGCACACGTACGTATGGGCTGAACGAATTTACGCAGCTAAGCACGCCCATACTGTACACTTTAAATACAACCCCCGCCTACTTAACGGATTTCTGATGTATTTTGGATTAACGTAAAATTGGCACGCCCACACGTAAGTATTTACGTGACACATACGTGAATGGCCCATACATTCACAATTACGCTACGTTACGGAGCGTATTTTCTATGGTGCGCATGCGCAGTACAAAACAGCGATTTTACGTCTCCGCCACACGTAAATTCGCTCCGAAGCGTTGTTCTGGATCAGGCCCAATGAATGGAATAATTATGAATGTATATAATTCATACTTTGTAAAGCCTATTCCCATTATTTACCGATGGTCTCTTCCTTCTGTCTCTTGCCCATGTCTTTTGCTTCTGTCTCTTGCCCATGTTTCTTGCCTCTGTCTCTTGCCTCTGTCTCTTGCCCCTGTCTCTTTCCTCTGTCTCTTGCCCCTGTCTCTTGCCCCTTTCTCTTGCCCATGTTTCTTGCGTCTGTCTCTTGCCCCTGTCTCTTGCCCCTGTCTCTTGCCTCTGTCTCTTGCCCCTGTCTCTTGCGTCTGTCTCTTGCCCCTGTATTTTGCCTCTGTCTCTTGCCTCTGTCTCTTGCCCCTGTCTCTTGCATACGTCCTGCTTTCCTCTGGCCTCAAACTGTAAAAAGTAGTTTCCCATTACTTTACTGATGGTCACTTGTCTGTATCTTTCACCCGTGACTTGTTAATGTTTCTTGTTCGTGTCTCTTTCCTGAGTCTCTTGCTTCCCGTTGTCAGTCCCCGCTTAGAAACTCTGCTTTCCGAAATTGGGACATCTGAAGGTTCCTTTTTGGATGTCCCTATTTCAAATAATGCAGAGTTTCAATTTTTTTTTTAGAATGGGTGAGTGCCGTTCAGCAAACTTCACCCATTCACCTTCGGAAACGAAGGCATCGAGAAATATGCAATCGAAATCCCAGCCAGTTCACAACTGTTTCGTAAATCAGCCGTGCAGACCGGAGCCCCACACTCTCTTCTTCATGTGTCTCTTGCCTGTGCCTCTTGCCTATATCTTTTGTTCGCGTCTCTTGCCCCTGTCTCCTGTATACGTCTTGGTGTTCTCCATCCCCAAACTGCAAAAAGTACACAAACGCGTTAGCGCTGGTTATTTTAAAGTTACCCGTGTACGGATTAATAATCCTTCAACTGCAGATAGCGTTCGCCACATAGAGATTATGTAACTGATTCAATTATTAATCCATTAAGATTCTTCCAGGGCGTTCAGTCCCTATGATAATACGCTGTACTTTTATTAAACTACATTTATTATTAATTAGATGATATGACTGATCCTTCCCATACCCCGGATAAGCAGATAGCAGGTGCTTAGCGTGTAAGAGGTATTTATAAATAATATAAATCCTGACACACAGACGTGGTACAGAGAGACACAGGGCTACGGATGGTTCCCATCATCCATCAATAGCTGCGGCAGGTTAGGGATAGCGAGGACGGAGGTGCGCCAGGAATGTAGAATAAATTCCAGGAATATTACAGGTCATTGAGCTGTAAAATGAGTAAACACCGGTGTAATAACCCCCAGCGCGTTCCACCGGAGGCATCTCATGCACTTATTCCAAGACAGGAGTTTACTTACAAGCGGCTCAGAATGATGGATGCAGATAATTAGCCAGTATGTATCCAGTCCTGGTGCGTGATAAGGGCTGAAACTGAAGAAAACAAGACAGTGTCTATCCTCCTCATTAAACACCATCAGAAATCCTCACCCTGCAGGAGGGTCAGCCACCCGAATACAACAAATGGGGAGCTACAGGGACGCACCTGATTAAGAGGCACCCCCACCTCCTGCATCTCCTGTAGTTACAGGTTCATTGGCGGCTGCTTTTTTTGCTGGCACCCAGAGGATAGCGTCAGGGCCGTAGCTACGGGTGTGCGATAGGGGCGGTCGCCCAGGGCGCAACACCAAAGAGAGGTGCCGGTAAGTTCATTTTTAATGTTAAACTGGTTACTAATTCAAGTTTGTTAGCGCCATTTTTCCCTTTTGCCCCGGTGCTAAAATTTCTATCTACGGCTCTGGTTAGCGACTCGATTGCGTCTGGCGGCAGTTCCACCGCTGTCAAAACCTCCATATTACAGCTGCTGTACCCGGACTTACAGACCGAATCCAGGCTTCTATAGAGGCAAGGAGAAGCCACTCCCCTCTCTCGTATGAAGATGCGATTCGTAGATCCTACATCAATACTTTGGCGCTGTTTGTTCCCGCCCCATGCCACCACGCCGTAAGTATGATGAAATTACGCAATGTAGGCAGGGGTTTGCATTTAAATCGTACAGTATAGGCGTGCTTAGCGGCGTAATTACGCGCAGGCTACACGTACATGGTACGGATTGCAAGCAGAGTTCTGGATCTACCCCATTGTATTCTATAATAACGTTATGTAATTATATTGTATTTTATTAAAATATTGACACCGTGACATGGAACGGCACATTGGCTTCCTATCAGCAACACTCTCCTGCCAGAATAAAATGGCGGCCGCGGCGGCGGGTCATTAGAAACGATCGGTCCAGTTCTGAATTCTTCCTCTCTCCATCTACAACTTCTCGCATTAGGTCGCTCTCTAAACCCCTTTTATATAAATCATTTTACGGAACCCAGATCCTGGACGTAATGAAATATTCCACAAATGTCTCGTTACCTGTTAGGAGAAGCGTCTCGCTCGCTCTCGTGTCCGCGGATTATGTATATTCACAGTGAAAGCGCTGCCACTATCAATAAACACTGACCCAGATATCTTAATGTGGAAAATTCAGTAGCGTGAATCTCGCCAAACAATCGCACATCGCTGAGAAAGGGTGAGAGATAATGAACACACAAATTCCATCTCTTACAGCTCCAACCCCTCAGCCGTCGTTTCCTTTCCCGTAAATATATTTCGCAGTTAAAAGTCTTTTGTTAATGAACGGACGTTGTGTTGTCAGCAGTTATTGTCGAATTTGTTATGGTCGCCGTAGCACCCAGAACCAATGATTTGAACTCATTACGGACAGTGGGCAGATCCTCAAATCCGGCCGACAGGGGACTTAAGCAGCTCATTTGCATAAAGGGAACATCTGGGAACATCTGCGCGGAAAGTTCTGGGTGTGGGTCCCCGCAAAGAACGGACCTATATCAATAAGGCCGTTCCCTCCCAGCCATTTTTGAACTGCAGCCTGACCCTGACCCTAGGGGGGGCCTAATACTAAAATGCTGTCTAACGGCGGGTCTGTGACAATCACAACACACTCACTCACCCACCCACTCATAAAAAAAATTCTAAAATGGCCCCTGTTCCTAATAAAGACAGCCGAAAAGTAACATTCAGCTGTCTCTGTTTCGCAAAGCGGGCCATCGGAACGGACACTGCAACCAGTAAGTGCTGATGTATGTAACGATGTGCACTCCACGCTACATGCGTGTACCTATGAACCCCCGCACACACGTAAAGCGTGCGCGGCTCAGGACCCGGGCAGTGTAAGTAAAGCCTGGCCCTTTGCACGGTCAGATCTCTGATAGAAAACGTTCTCTGATACAGCCTTGAAACCGTCTCTGTGTTTATGAAAGAAATATGATTTACAGAGGCTCAATGTTTATCTTAGGATAGACAACGCATTATAGTCGGTTAAAGGCTCCACCACAAAGTACGTAAGCCTTGCGCAGTCTGTCCCTGGTGTGCGGCCTCGTCACTCTCGTCACTCTGGCTTTGCCCTTCGTACAGAATTAAGGCTTGTTTTAACAGTTCAATGGCCGGAACGAAAAGTCTGCCTGAGCCAAGGTCCATAAATCTGCAGCTCTTGAACCCAAACTGGGGCAAGAACTAATCCTGCTTCCTCTTAATGGCGATGCCTCCTAACCTCGGATCAACTTGTGGTTTTGGCACAAGCTGCCGGTTTTCGCCCTCCTGTTACCCCCGGGACAGCCTTAAGAGCAGTCTGCTAAATTTAGTTAATGAGCAAAAGTCATTTTCCTGAAACTATGCAACAAAGAGAGCATTAAATTCCCTCGTAAAGGACTTTCTCACTGTGCCTATTGTGGCTGCTTTTACACTCTGCGACCTTCGTGCCGTAGGCAGCCATGAAACCACAACCGAGCAGCGATCTGCACAATGATAGGTGTTACTCTGCTCATTATTTCTGCGATATTCATACTTAGGTGTAAACCTTCAATACTGAGATGAGGAAACGGTCTTAACATTTCTTGGAAGTAAAAAAATACATTTCCTTGGACCTTGAAGTTTATTGATGATATAATGATAGGACATTGGTTTTATTTAGGGCCGTTTTAAAAAGCATTTAAATTATTTTTTTAATAATACTAAGTGAAAGAGAGGGAGAACTAACAGGAGTCACAGGGATGGAGATGGGGAGGGCAGGTAAGCTTTGGTGGAGGAAGGGCAGGCTAGCCTGAAGAAGGTTTGGAGCGTGCTGGATTGCCTGATAGGTTGTGGTGTTATGTCATACAGTCTGGTGGGCGGAGACATCCTCTCTTCCAGCCCATTTTAGATGGACACTGGTCGGAAATATTAAGGTGGGGTTTAGGTCCGCATTCGCTTGGTTGCGTGATTACCCTGTTATCAGATCCTTGCTGGAGCTGCGTTCAGTGCCGCAACACAGCCCGATCGGATGTTAGGATTGGTCCATTGCTCTTAACTCTGAATGGGTCAGAATACGTTTGATTAATTAGTGTGGATTTTCCTTAGGCTCTGAGCGTGCGCAGTGTAAAAAGGTGCCAGCAAATTGACTGAAGTGTCCGCAATTTCATCTGTCACTTAGTAACGGTCTCCGGTCACCCTCAGAGTATTTATACATCAACCTGACGGGTGACGCCGCTGTCTTCACTTTTTCCACTCTGCCGGTTTGCAGCCACGAGGGATTTTTCTACAATACAAGTTTATAAAATATTTTTAGCACAATAACAACGCTCGGTGCCAGAAGACATTCTTTATATCGCATTGGATCCGGTTCTAATATGTTCACCTAGAACTCTTCTGCCAAATCAAGGTGGAACATTCCAAACACTTCCCAGTCCCTGCCGTACATGTTGGATGCACTTTCCATCCATAAATAGATGAGATGCTGCCTCTAGATGTCCATTTTAAGGCATTTTCCAGAGTCATCTGCTTCTTATTTTAATGTTGGTTGTAGAGATCCCTCTATGGGATATGCTCAGGCCAAATGATAAAGCCAAACCGGCAACGTGTCCGATTGGGAACATTTGTTCTGGTTTGTTTGTGAAACTTACAAAATATTCCCAAAAGATTTAAGTTAAACTGAAAAAAGAAAAAGAAAAATAACAGATAAACAACAAAAAAAACACCTAAAATAGCAAAAATACTTTGCAAAGCAGAATGGCCGAAACTAGTTGGATGTTCGAGTCTTGATTCAAATAGTGGTCTGAGTGACCGGACACTTACATCGTCACCGCCTTGAAAAATCACCAAGTTGTCACCAAACATCCCCTCATCATCGTCCAAACTACACCATTCGGCCCAGAAAAACACTTTTGGGAGCTGTAGAAAAGAGAATAAGCTGTAAATGGTGAAACGCGTTGCTGTAAAAAAAAAAAGGAAAGGAATAAAGGGGGGCTCTTCACATTGAACATATAACAAAGGGACAGAAATGGCTGCCGATGTATTGTGTCTGTGTCACAACATTTCTACATCCAGGAATAAAAAAAATACTTTGTTAATGTTTTTATTAAAAAGTGGAAAGATTTTTACCAAGGTTACATTTTCTGTACACTCATCTGAAATAACCTCTATTTAATCATTACACTCTACTACCCTGCAGCCAGTTTAGACACATGATATGCTCAAATGATAAAGCCAAACCGGCAACGTGTCCGATTGGGAACATTTGTTCTGGTTTGTTTGTGAAACTTACAAAATATTCCCAAAAGATTTAAGTTAAACTGAAAAAAAAAAAAGAAAACAGATAAACAACAAAAAAAACACCTAAAATAGCAAAAATACTTTGCAAAGCAGAATGTCCAAAACTAGTTGGATGTTCGAGTCTTGATTCAAATAGTGGTCTGAGTGACCGGACACTTACATTGTCACCGCCTTGAAAAATCACTAAGTTGTCACCAAACATCCCCTCATCATCATCCAAACTACACCATTCGGCCCAGAAAAACACTTTTGGGAGCTGTAGCAAAGAGAATAAGCTGTGAATGGTGAAACGCGTTGCTGTAAAAAAAGGAAAGGAATAAAGGGGGGCTCTTCACATTGAACATATAACAAAGGGTCAGAAATGGCTGCCGATGTATTGTGTCTGTGTCACAACATTTCTACATCCAGGAATAAAAAAAATACTTTGTTAATGTTTTTATTAAAAAGTGGAAAGATTTTTACCAAGGTTACATTTTCTGTACACTCATCTGAAATAACCTCTATTTAATCATTACACTCTACTACCCTGCAGCCAGTTTAGACACATAGGGGCATTGCTCTTAGCTGCTTTGTGTCCTTCACTGCTTGTCATAATTGCTTGCAATCCAAAGGCACCGTTTTGTGCCCCCAATGACAGCTCCCAGAGACACTGAAACCCTCCGTGACGGGGAAACCTCACGTTCGGCCAGGTAAGGGTGACAATTATTGTTAGTTGTATTTTTAGCTCTGTTTAGAACACATTCTCTGCACACAATGCTCCATCCAGACATTCTGCAGGGGGTCCTGGCTCTTCTTAACCTGATTTCAGGAGCTGGAACGGAGCACTGAGGGCTGAAGGTGTGGTGGTCCCCCAGGGCCAGTATACGAGTTTTATGGCTACTTTGCATATACTTGATGACTGTGAGTCATTCACTGACCTCTCACTCACTAACAACAGCATTCTCCCAAATAGAACATTAACCTGAAAAACTATTGCGTTTATTCATTTATTTTCCTTTTGTATGTTTTTAAAATGAATTTGGCTTTTTTTTATATTTTATTTTAAAATTAATTTGGCTTTTTTTAAAAATATTTTATGGTTAAACATATACACACACACACACACACACACACACACTATATATATTTAAGTATAGTATATATTTATATTTTAGCAAAGCATACAAAGACAGATTAGAGGAAGTAACATGTATAGCTTGGAGCAGAAAATGCAACTAAGATGGTGCATGGCCTGTGTCACACACCATACAGAGACAGACTAGAGGAAGTAACATGTATAGCTTAGGGTTGCCGACTTTTGCAAGGAGATCCTGGAGGGAAGCAAGAGAAGCATGCAGGGGGTGGGGCTTAATAATGCAAATTATGCAAATTGAATCATTAAGTCCCGCCCCTTGACTAATACTTTTTTGGGCAATATGTGGTTACCTTTTTGGTTTCCATGAAACCACGGGTCTCAAGTCACTTGCGGGAGATTTGCCGGCTCTCCCAAGATACCGCGAGAACTGCCTGAATTTCCTCCCAGACATTCCAGGAGAGTCAGCAACTCCAATAGCTTGGAGCAGAGAAGAGCAACTAAAATGGTCCATGGTCTGTGTCACACACCATACAGAGACAGACTAGAGGAAGTAACATGTATAGTTTGGAGCAGAGAAGAGCCAGGGGGACGCTTTCACATATATCAAGGGGTGTAACCAGGAGGGGGGATTGTATAAAGGAAGAGGTGTAATAGAACACGAGGGCATGAATATAGGTAACACAGTGTAAACATGCTTGGGATAAATATAAGGATATGCTAGATCTTACAATACATTCAGGGTCAGATAGAGTCTGGGGTCAGTGTGGTATTACACAATTGTGTAGACTGGATGGGCCGTCGCTTTCTATGTTCTATGTTTCTATGATTTTATCTTAATCTTTTGTATGGAAACCCTTTGGTCGGAATTTCCCTGAACATATACTGTGTGATTACTGATTACTCTGCCAGATAAAGGGGGGGGGGGGGGGGTAAATCTGAAACCTTTCCATCAAAGGCAATAGAGGCTCTACCATAGTATACCATAGAGGAGTTTAAACATACGTATATCCAAAATCCTATTAGATAATGCAGCTGGGTCCGAGGTTTAGGGTATAAACAACCAATGATGGAAGGAGCAGATTGAACAAATTATTGGAATTCTAAACTCTGTGGCCAGATATAGACTTTGTGTGTTTCAGTACTGAACATGTGTAGATTTTACTCTGCTAGAATCCCATCCAGAGAATGGTCACTTCCAAATGAGAGGCGGGGCTAACTGCACTACTGGGCGTTCCCTCTTAGTCAGGTAGCAGTATGGGTGTTCCCTCTTAGTCAGGTGGCAGTAGGGGTGTTCCCTCTTAGTCAGGTGGCAGTAGGAGCGTTCCCTCTTAGTCAGGTGACAGTACGGGCGTTTCCTCTTAGTCAGGTGACAGTATGGACGTTCCCTCTTAGTCAGGTGACAGTATAGGCGTTCCCTCTTAGTCAGGTGACAGTATAGGCGTTCCCTCTTAGTCAGGTGACAGTTTCTTGCTAATTCATACCGATCTGGACTTTCAAACTCCCAGAAATACCCACATACTTGAGCAGCAAATATTAACTCCTGACTGTGGAACAGGGCTGCCAATTTCTCATTTGTTCCCTGTCGGAGATCTCAGAAGGAAGAACCAGATGCCAGTATGAGGGCGGAGCTTAATGACGCTATTTATGCAAATCACGTCATTAAGCACCACTTCGTCAATCACGGCTGCAATCCCCAGTATTCCAGTGGGTGGGAGGGACTTGATGATGAAAATCATGCCTCAAGTCCCGCCCATCTCTAGTAACACTAGGGGTCTCTATAATCAGCGGCAGAGGGGGTCGGGATAATGGGAGAACTGCCCGAATTTTGGGAAAGCCGACAACCCTGCTGTGTGAGGTCATCTGTGTGAGGGGGTATTAGCACCATTTATTCCCCTAATATCCATAATAGATTTACCTCTGTCCTCTTTGTGCATAATTTCTTTAAATAGCGATTTAAATATGACCCCTCCATCCTCTCCTTTCTTACCCGGTTTAATACAAAACGTTCCATTTATGAAGATAGTTTTCATATGATAAAGCCGTTTTCATGTATTTACTAAGTGTTAACCCAGATTTTAACAATCCGCGCCGACACATTAAGTTACGCCATCTGAAGATGGCGTCAGGGTAAGTATTCCAGCGGTCTCCTCATATATCCCCCTTTTCCTCCCCCCCTAATAGCTGTTATTAGGGGGAGGAGAAGGGGGTACATATCGGGAGACTGCTGGTATACAGTTTAGTAAAATACGTTTAACTAAAAAGTATTAACAAAAAATATTCACCTTTTTTAGTTAATAATTAAATAATGAATATATTTATTAAAAAAAACACAAAAAAGCACAAAGATAATGGGTTTTAAACGTTATCCACCTGTTTGTCGCGTCTGGCTCAATTCCTGGCGCATTCGCAGTGATTTTGCCATTCAGGACTAGAAAATGTACAAGTTCCAAAAGCCAGCTACTGCGCATGCGCCGGGACTTAGTATCCGAATGTGGCCGAACGATATCACCGAAAGGCTCGCTGACCATCGTGGGGCCTCGCCGGAGGGGTAAGTATTCAGAAATACCACGTGTGAAGGGCAGCGAGCCCGGCTGCTATCATTATCGTTCGATGCGCTAAGGATAGTAAGTTGACTCCTATCTTCTTTTCACAATATGTCCACCGATTACCCAGACAATCACGGTGCTACAGAATCCTAAATCATTGAAACTCCATGTTTCCCCAAATTGCCTCTACAGTGAATGATGTGACTACATATTAGATTGCATCTTAATAATGGCCGCTGCAAGTTTAAACTCCTCACATCTCCAAAAAGAGAAATCTTTTGTCTGATGCAGTATTTAGATTTCTCTTAAAGTCAATAATTTGATAACAGCCGTATTTTTACCTCAATAAACTGGTTATCCCGGACTTCCAGAGAAAATATTGCCGCAATAAAAGCAAGATGTGTTATCTGAAAAACAAACAGACGAGCGTGAAGAGAGGAGGCTGCATGGCGAGACGTTCCTTGTATAACGACTATGGGAAAACATGCCCCAGGACCCTTCACGACGGTGCTGCAGAGATATTGGGCCAGATCGTATTTACGCTAGCCAATGACGGATATTTGTATTTACTGCGCACGCACGCAGCAGATGTTACGCCACGTAACTCCTAACGTACATAGGAAATATGAATAAAGGGGCGGGGACATCAATACGACACCCGTAGTTACGCTTTAGAGGTGGAGGGAGGCATTTAAATTGGACAGTATGGGCTGGGTTTAGCCGTCACGTATGTCAATCCATTACGTACGTCAGTAGTTACACTATTAAAAGTTAAGGTAGGGTTTGGTCAACGTTAAACGGCCAAAGTACATACGACTGATGGGATTGCCTAGAAATGACGCTAGCGTTCTAGCGTAACAAGCACGTAAGTCTGGATTTAACCCATTGTATGTTGAGTTCTGCGGATCTCAGGGAAGAGACGCTCAGACCCTATCACTTTTACTGGTTATTGGTGAATGGAGAGGGCAGCAACTAAATAACAGTGTAATAGTAACGCTGGTCAGTATCTGTGTAATAATATAATAGTATTAGAGATGAGAGGTGATAAATAACAGTGTAATAGTAACGCTGGTCAGTATCTATGTAATAATAATATAATAGTACGAGAGCTGAGAGGTGATAAATAACAGTGTAATAGTAACGCTGGTCAGTATCTGTGTAATAATAATAAGATGAGAGGTGATAAATAACAGTGTGATAGTAAAGATGGTCGGTATCTGTGTGCAGTAAACAATTCAAAGCTATATCCCTGCATGTAATAAATACAATTACCTTGACTCCCCCTGAAATCAACATGGTTTAGCCCAGGTATAACTTTCCTCTCTAAATTTCAAGCTCCTTCTTAAGTCTGAATCCAGCCCAATGCATTTATTAACAGTGGTTAGAAACAAACACAGAGTGATATCCAGCTACACATATTTTATAATTGTGTGTGTGTGTGTGTGCGCGCGCACAGTGGTTAGACAGTGAATTAGGGAACTTTTAGTACACTTTGACAATATAATGGCATAAACTTGTTTATCTTGAATTCTTCCTACACTTTGAGGTGAAATTAGCAGTGCGGCAATTCCTCTATTTCACTATTTTCACCTGTGATGATATTCTTATATTTCTCCCATTTTCCTATAAGTGTGTGTCTGTATGCTGTATGTACACACACTATGAACAATCAGGATTGTAACGCAGATAGACAGAGAGATTTTAGGAACACGTTTCTCACACACGTGACCGTCTGAATCTTTCGAACAACGTTTTCTTATGGAAAGTCCTTTATGTTGTGAGCGCTGTAATGAAGGACGAGGGCACCGATTCCCTGCCGCACTCTGACTGCTCTGATGTATCCCCCGTCCAGTACTAGGTCAGGAATGTCTGGGCAGGAAGGGTGGACTCCATCGACCTGTGTGAAACGATCTCCCAGCCTAAAGGAAGGAAATTCCATCTGACAAAGCCATTTACCTGTAGAGAGCAGTAGAGCTCGAGTCACATCAGAATCAGGACTGCGCAGCTATTGGCTATTACAGCCTCCGAGGCTGAGAAGGGCGCGGGACAGTACATGGAATATAAATGTATGCGACATTCCTACACTCGCCAAAACATTAGATCGACGGTTTATAAATGTCTACAAAAATGTACTCAACAGGAGCCTAATTCAGACAGAACCCTAGAATTAAGGTACAATAATAACAATAACTAAGGCTCAGCGAGATATTCACCATTATTCAATAAATTATTAATCAGCAGATTATCGTGTGTAATCCTGATGTGGTGAAGCATATTTTGCAGGATAGAGGCTGAGATAAGGGATGTGTGTGTGGGAAGCTGGGACGTTTTTATATCTCATCCCCAGATAATGTTTTATCTCTGTGTGTTTATAATTATGTTTTTTTTTACATTCCAGACGATATTCCTGCCACTGCCAAACACGTTATTGTGCTCGCAGGACGCACGGTTCTCACAGAGTACAGTATTTTCACTGCATTCCGAGCAACGGAATAATCGTCATTATTTGTCTGTCTGAGGAATTGTGTGATTATCTGTAAATAAAAAGAAATGAGAAGGGTAATAAAGAGAAGATGTTTTCTCTGTATTATGTCTATTTTTCATACTTTTACTTTCGTGTTTTATATATTTTAACGTTAAACAAATGAAAAATACACAATGTGGAAGAAGAATTCAGTATTTTGGCGCTGATTCACACATAATTAAGTGCAGAATCTCTGAGCGTATTTTTACGAGCTGATAAACTGCGCATGCTCAGAATCAAACATACGCACGGCAACCATGGCCGACTGATTATATGATGACATGATTATACCCCACAGTATTGCCCCCTGGTCACATGATTATGTCACACAGTAATATCTCCTGGTCACATGATTATGTCACATAGTATTGCCCCCTGGTCACATGATTATGACACACAGTAATGTCTCCAGGTCACATGATTATGTCATACAGTAATGTCCCCAGGTCACATGATTATGTCACACAGTAATATCCCCAGGTCACAGGATTATGACACACAGTAATGTCCCCAGGTCACATGATTATGTCACACAGTAGTGTCCCCAGGTCACATGATTATGTCACACATTAATATCATCAGATCACATGATTATGTCACACAGTAATGTCCCTGGGTCACATGATTATGTCACACAATAATATCCCCAGATCACATGATCATGTCACACAGTAATGTCTCCAGGTCACATGATTATGTCACACAGTAATGTCTCCAGGTTACATGATTATGTCACACAGTAGTGTCTCCAGGTCACATGGTTATGTCACACAGTAATGTCTCCAGGTCACGTGATTATGTTAGACAGTAATATCCTCAGCCACATTATTATACCATTCATTAATGACTCCATTTCCTATGATCTTACCACACACTAAAACTTTCTCTGCTCCTGGAAACCCTATTTGGTGTTACTTTACCCTGCAGTATTAGGGAAAGGTGTCAAGGCTTAATGATGAAATGTATCCGAGTTGGGACAAAGCAAATCCATACCTCTCATCCATTGACAATCCTGACTGGAGAGATCTGTTCTGTTGTTTCACTGTTTGCAGAGACAAGGAGAGAATATGCTAAAATCTGACAATAAATGGTTGATTTGCTGCCATATTGTTTTACCTGCAGGTTTCTCACCAAGATGCATTTGTAGCCCATCAATATATCTTAATTAACACCGACCTTTTCATCCGGGTTCAGAGCACACAACAGGAAAACATGGAAGTGATCTACAGAGCGCCAGGTGGACCCGGGTCTGAAAGGGCCTATTGTAGTGGGCAACGTTGGGAGTACATCTAACGTTACCTGAGCCATTTTGTTTCCAAGTGTATGGAGACGAAGCAGAGATGTGTCTGGTAACTGCCACCTGTCCCAGACTAAGCAGATTCCAGATTCATGGTTACGACGGTTTTCTACATTATGAAGGGAAACTAAGCTCGTCGATTAGACAGAACTCCTTGGGTTACACTGTAGCTGAGGGAATGGGGTTTCAGACAGAGCCGTCCTTCGGGGGTATAAGATGGCCCTTGGTATTTTAATAGTCATCAAAAACTGGAACATTTATCAGTCTGATAAAATCATTGCCAATGTGTCCACCATATGTGCAGAAAAGAATTCATTTTACATATTGCAGAGACAAACCTGAAAGAAGAAACAGGCAAATCGGTCTTATAAATGATCTCTTTAGACATCTTGTGTCTGTTCCCTCTAATGCGGATTATACAGGATTAAACTATACCCTGGCTTTTTACATTCATTTAATATTTACATTTTTTGGGACATTTTAGACTATAGTTTCTAGAAAATGATACATTTCCTGATCTATTATGGGAGAATTACTCTAATGGCATCTCCATGTCCTCATTTAGCTTTAGAATAATATCATCCTGTCTACAAAACCGGATAAATGATTATTTCAGATGTATCGTATTCAGAGTTGAAATCTTACAAGGAAAATCTTCAGGTGGAATAAAAGAGTGACCTCTACCAAGGTCATAGACAGCCGCTGTGGATCGTGATACCGTCAGCCTGCTTCTTCCATAGCTCCATCCATTCATACAATTAATATTCATTGGAACTCAGGAACAAAAGATTAGGAGGGATCCACTGTTCAAGCCTCTATGCATTCCGGTCATGTAGATGGACTTCAACAACCAGAACATACCCGGGAGCAAGTGCTTGGAAATCGCCAGATGTTTCGAAGTCTGTATCAGAAACTGGATACAATCCTCTTCAGATCCAACTCCAGACCAGACTATTTGCACAATCCAAGATCATAGATACATCACCCAATCCATGATCCAGGGATCCAGTGTTACAGCAGGTACATCACCCAATCCATGCATCCAGTGTTACAGCAGATACATCCCCCAATCCATGATCCAGGGATCCAGTGTTACAGCAGATACATCACCCAATCCATGATCCAGGGATCCATTGTTACAGCAGGTACATCACCCAATCCATGCATCCAGGGAACCAGTGTTACAGCAGATACATCACCCAATCCATGATCCAGGAATCCAGTGTTACAGCAGATACATCACCCAATCCATGATCCATGATCCAGTGTTACAGCAGATACATCACCCAATCCATGATCCAGTGTTACAGATCTCTGAAAGGATAATCTCATTGTACACACTCTTCCAATCGTTGCCAAATCGCCCTGACAGACGGCACTGCAAAACATCAGAATCAGGAGAAGAATTGGACAAATCTGACCCTTGGAAACTGGTCGGGTGATTGGCCGTCATGTCTCCTGAACAAGAACCATGTTTAAAAAGCTTTTGACCCAACCAGGCAACCAGGATTGGATTTTATGATCGGCTTTGTGAGCGTGCTGGTTGGTCGGAGGTTGGATTGGACGGGAATTGGATAAATTTGTACCCATCTTAAGAGGGATCACCTGTACCAGGTATAGGCAACCATTAGCACTCCAGTTGTTATGGAAGTTACGCCTATACCAGTGTTGGCTAACCTGTGACACTCCAGGTGTTGTGAAACTACGAGTCCCAGCATGCCTTAACTGCAAAAGCATAGCAGATACCTGACAAAGCATGATGGGAATTGTAGTTTCACAACACCTGGAGTGTCACAGGTTAGCCATCACTGGCCTATACTGTTGGGTTGGACAAAATCTGGAGTGCTGAAAGTGGCCTGTAACTGACCTATACAGCACATTGACTATGAGAGAGAGCCGAGCTCTACACCTCTACGTCAGTGCCAAGCAGCTAGAATGGATCTGCACAACTCTAAATGAACTTTAACATGAGCGCAGGGGTGGAAGCTGACAGACTGGGGCACAATAGCATGGAGGCAGAGCCTGAGTCTGGATGGGCCAGACTAGAACCGCTGCATTATAGAAGCAGTCACGGGATGACAACTTAAAACAGCCTGCAGAATGTTACAGCGCTTTACATACATACAAACATATATACACTCATACATGGAGCTATATATGCACACATACTTAGAGCTATACATACACTCATACATGGAGCTATACATACACTCATACATGGAGCTATACATACATACACTCATACATGGAGCTATATATTCACTCATACATGGAGCTATACATACAGTCAGGTGCATAAATGTTGGGACTTCGACACAAGTCTCATATTTTGGGCTCTATACAGCACCACAATGGATTTGAAATTAATCAAACAAGATGTGCTTTAACTGCAGACTTTCAGGGTATTTACATCCAAATCAGGTGAACGGTGTAGGAATTACAACGGTTTCTATATGTGCCTCCCACTTGGATATTAATCCAGGGTTGACGAGTCTACCTGAATATCCTGGAGACTCCTGAAATTTGGGCTATTCTCCCGGTATCCGGGGATAGCCGGCATATCTCCCGCCTGAGAGGCCCCCTGCCCCATATTATAGTAAACTCTAGTGTTACTAAGGATGGGCGGGACTTGATGCCGCTATTTTCATCATCAAGCTCCGCCCACACCCTGGAACACTGAATTACAGGTGTAATAGAAAGGGGGCAGAGCTTAATGACACAAATTGCATAAACTTTGTCATTAAGCCCCGCCCCTGTACTGGCCTCTAGCTCTTCCCTCCGGAATCTCCTGGCAACCCTGCATTAAATATAATTTCTGACAACATATTTGTAAATTTGGACCAATAGAAAGAGAAATTTTCCCGCACTAGGAATAAAGCTCATAAGTGTCCTAATTGCCAAATTACCAATGAGAAAACCTTAGTTTCTGTTGAAGTCCAGTCCAGTGTGCACAAATGTTTACACATACAGAGCGAAACGCGCTTCAGGGTTTCACCTGTCCAATTGAGACTTGTGATATACATAAATATGCCGCACTGATGTTATGCAGTTGAGTAGTGATATTAGGGAATTTCTGCACCAATTACTTTCATAGCCTAGTCTAAGAGCAGGTAATCACTGAAGAGATGGGACATAAAGGGAGCCTGGATACAATACGGAACTGCGATGTGGATGAGCCAGCACTGATAGTCTACACCACATTCCCTCTATAACAGGGAAAGCTAATTCCTATATAGAAAACAGGTCAGTTATATTGTCTCAAAAGAATATTTGAAAAGAATTAGAGAGACAGAAGCTCTATTGCTTACATATTAAAGAATTATACACAAAATGCTTTAAATGGAACAATAAACAATAAATGACTCAACATAATAAGGAAAAATAAAAAATATATGTAAAAGAAAAAGAAAAAGAAAGTGTTTGTGCTGGAAATAAAAAAGAAAAAGCAGTTTTATTCCCCAAATTGCCGAAATTGATTCCTCCCACATCCATTATGCACTTAACAGATGAATATAAAGTCACTTAATGGTGGACAGTGTTTTTTATATTAAATTTTAATATTTTCCTACTTTTCTATTTGCTTTTTAATACTTTTTTCGCTTTTAATATTCTATAAATAGAAGTAAATTTTTTAATATTTATGGATGTGGCACAAGCCTCCTAGAGTGCCCGGTTACTGAAAAGCACTAATTTCTCTTCTTGATAAACATATTTGTTAATGTAAACATGCAAAGTCCTATTCCTAAAGTGATCTATCAAAGTGGCTTTTCACTCACCGGCCAGGAGCTGGGGGGCACGAGACATTTAGGGTCTCACGTTGGCGTGTTTAATGAAGCGGGGTCTCTGCTGATTTCGCACAGTGTAAACATAGCCCAACCTAAACCTACTGTCACCACCGGCAGTAATTGTTATATTAATTGGCCCTCTCCAATCACTTGGAACGAGAGAGGATTTAAAAGGTGAAGGAAAAAAGATGGCTGCCCCCTGTAACCTCACGTCAGTCTTCGGAAGCGTTTGGAGACTTGGAGCAGTAAATGGATCAAGATGTACACAGATCCTGAGCAAGGGAAGGGCTCGGAGAACGCAATCAGGGACGCGGTAGGGCGACAATGCCTTTCAGATCAGGCCATGTGATAAAGTGTTAGATTCTTTTCTCCATTAGTTTTGGAGTAAAATCAGCGCCTCGAGGATTCTGCGCTTGGCGATCGTTTGCACATGTAACAAGCAGAGTCTTTTGTGAGTTCTTTATTTTGTGTATTTAGTATTAAGCAGATCCAGAAGGGGAACATAATCTCACAGCGATGAGGTCTGTACAGCCATAAAGGGGGTGAGCGGCACGTCAAACAGGTGATTCCCTTCACCCTCGGCTTAGACCTCAGACCGTCATTTTCCTCTTGGCGTGTTAGAGCGCTAACCTTCCAGGCTTCTCCGATTGGACGATCTTTGTCCTGGTTTTTCAATTTTTTCTTTTTTTTTTTGTCTTGAAAACTTTTTTGCTCCTTTCTGGGCTGATGAGAAACAGATATTAAAATCTGTCCAAATGTGTTACATCCGGAAACACACAACTACATAACAGGCCTGGCACAAAACTTGTTGATCTTGATGAATGGCACGGTGCCACTTCCGTCCTGC
>WWET01007276.1:8722-31708 GCA_011038615.1 Limnodynastes dumerilii
CAGCAATGGGTGGGACATACACTGGAATACCTTGATATAAAGTCTCTTCTAACAAGTGTTAAATCCTCAGAACTCATGAAACATTCAAAGCTACCTGCTAGACTCTTGCACCAGGTGAGTTGAACTAAGAGTTCTGTTTATTTCTCCTATTGTATGAAAAATCAGTAAAGATTTCTGAAAACATTTGCATGTTTAATTCAATATATAATATAATCATTTCTGCAGCGTTGATATTTTTCTCCAGTTTATCTAGTCTGCCTGTTGTAACTGTGTACAGTTATGTTGAAATAATATTGTTTATAATGCAGTTAATCACCACATATTACTACTACTTGGCAGAGTGGGTAATATATATACTATAAAGATTAGTTTGCACCTGAGTAAAGCATTTTACACAGCTAGAGGGATATATAAATAGAAATTTTATGACTGTAGAGAAAATACTTTTCTTTTGTTATGAAATATTGAGCAGAGCAGCTTTTCCTTTTCCTTTTGACTTTAAAGGTAATTTTTCCTCTCTGTTTACATATTTTAAATTAACCACCCCCTCCTTGCTGTCCTACACTGTTTTGTCTCCCAGCAGAGATTTAGAACTTAAAGTGAATAGATGCTGAGAAATGGAATATGTGAAAGACAGACAATTATTTAGTTTAATATATATATATATATATATATATATATATATTCACTCTACAAAGAATTGGCTCAGTAAAGCTTATTTTAAAAATTATACAAAGCAATGAGTAACCAAATCTTAATAAGATTAGTGAAAAGGAGTACTTAAAAAAAAACCTCATAGCAACATCTAGTTCTCAAACAGCATGTAACGTCTTTTTACAAAGTTAATGCAAATAAAATAAAAAATACAAGCGTCATCAAAATTGGAGTAATTTTCATTTTCATTAATTATATAAAAATTTTTAAAAAAGTTCTTTAAACCCTTCATCTTCTTCTACGTACACTACTTCCTATTTGCACAATTTCTCTACCCACTCCCACTTACATGTTCTTGATCTTTCTCAAAGTTGTTGACATAAAGTGTAACAGTATGGTGTAGAAGAAATGGGATCCCACATTAGCATAACAAAAGGAGAAGGCACACAGATAAACAGAAATGTTAAGGCTCATGTCTAAGTACTGGCCCTTCCAAAGTGCTTGGTAAATTTTGCTAGTCCTGGAGGCTATGAAAATTTTTTATAAATAATTGATAGACAGCCCCTCCCTCTGTACACATTATTATTTTGTTGTGGAACCTATACCAAGGGTATGTTTAGTGTCATATCAATATCAGTTAAAATTACTATACATATAAAAAAAAAAAATTATATATACTAAGGCCAATAATTTAAAAAGGAGCCACACTAAGAGTGCCCATCGCCTGATTTTACCCATAACCAATCCGATTAAGTCAAAAGGCTTTTTTAGGTGCGGCACGTGTATAATGTGCTGCGCACACACGCAACAATCCACTAAAACCACTTCTATTCAGTCTGCAAAAAAACTAAAAAATGTTTAAGATTAACCAATTCATTACATGTTCAAGTAAGAATGTAATCTACCTTATGGAGTGCCAATGTGGCCTCCAATACATTAGGAGGACTAGTCGCCCTCTGAAAACCAGATGGGCGGAACATGCCAATAACATCAAAAAGGGTTTCTGTAAACGTAATCTTTCAGCGCATTTTAAAGAAAAACATAATTGCTCAGTCTCCTCCCTAACTAATGTAATAGGGATTGATATGATTATGCCAAAATGGAGGGAAATGAATAGTGTGGATATCCTGGCCAAAGCAGAAATGAGATGGATACACACTATGGAGACTATGTTGCCAGATGGTTTAAACGCTGATTTTGAAATTAAGTGGTTTTTATAGTTTTATATTGTGTATTTTATCTTTTGCACTTTATATTTATTAGTAGAATATTAATTTCATTTTATTGTATTTATTGTACTGATTTCTCCTTGTTTTTAAATTCCTATGCACCTTATATGTACTGAACCATTTACAACGAAGGAGGGAAGTCCCACCCCTCTATAAGTATCCCCAAGCACCTTACTTACTTTGGAGCCTTGAGAAAGATTGCAAGTCAATCGAAACGTGTTGGCTGGTGCTTGGAGAAATCTTTTAAAATATACATGTGGTATTTTTGGACAATTCATTATAGCAGAGGATAGTGGATAGAAGGTCTGATACGTATTGGACTTCTGCCACATCTTGATATGTATTAATGCCTTTGATTCTTTTATATATTGTGAGTATAACTTACACCAGATTTTGTGTCATTTCACATATCAATAAAATAGATTTGCACTATTAGGTGCTTTTGTTGTTCCTCCTATCTCTACCCTGTGGTCAGTGACACGCATTGAGGCGATAACGAGGCATGGAGTATCCGGACAGCTGACAGCCTACACAGGAGACATGCGCAGACAACTCTCATGGCGTCTGCACAAGGTTGGAACAAAATAACATATCGGAGCTGTCCCCAGCATCTAACCTGCTTACCATCAGGAGGAGGAACGTATCTCTGCCGCTCAGAAACCAACACAGGACCAGACGGAGAGTATAAACGGGGACAGTGTCGCAAACAGAGAACGTAAGCATATGCCTTAAGTTTGTCCACCCCTATAAGGTGAGCCCACAAAGACTAAGTTGGACACAGAATATTGACTACCAGTGTTTATTATCTGAGTATCTGGACTTTACAAAAGCCCAGAAGCCTTTTAAGTTGGTGGGTGTACAAATCACCTTTCACCCATTGTGGTTATAATGGGGATATTTACTTACATACCTGGCAAAGGTTTTCCAAGCTATGACAAACAGGGTTAGCGCATTTTGTTTGACTGACCTACTATTGGTGAATTTCAAGTCATTGAGATTTGGTCTTTTAATGTACCTCTCTGTGAATTTCTTTAGGTAGCGCTGATACCATACTGTTTTTTCTGTCTTTTATCCTAACAAGAGCTATATACTGTACATATCTCTATACAGTTGGTTTTAAGCTGCATATACCAATTACCATCAGCGCTTTTCCTAAACTTCTTGTTTTATTACTCATTACTATACATATGCTTAGAGTTAGCATCACCTCTCTGTGAATCCTTGTTTCATGGCACTTAATAGGAGCTTTTTTAGGTTTGTCTTTTGTGCTACTACTAATCCTGGTGACTTTTTTGTAATATAGCAGCACATTCATCTCTACAAGCAATTCAAAACATAACTCTTTATTTTACTCATTTAAGTGTGTATACCATTGCTATTATTCTAAAATCCTGAGTTATCCTCCAATTCACACACAAACAGTTCAACATGTACAGATTTGATCATTTTTTGCTGTTGCTCTTAACCATGGATTAGTCAATCACTATTTTTCTGTGTGTTTCAGGAATATATATGTAAACGCAATGCATTATAAACAAATTGCACTGATGGATTTTGTCATAGGGTTCATCATATGTTGTTGTAAAATTATTCCCTCTGCTGACTTCATGAACAGTCATAGAATTTTTTTCTATTACACACAGTTTTGAAGTTATGCTCGCCTAAATAGCCAATAGGGAGGCTTTTATAGGTCGCTGCTTTGAACCATACCAAGAGAGTCTGGCATCGTGCAGGAATCTCTACCCACGTCCAGCATGCGGGCTGGTCTATGTGGATTGGTCCACTGGTCAGGCTGCTGTACGGACCGTTCCTTTTATCCATTGAGGTAACCGGGAACACTGTGTTTCTCTGCCGCTAAGGGAACCATGAACACTGTGTTTTGTTTATCTGCAACCTCTGTGGTAAAGTTTAAAGAGCAAAAATGGCATTTGACTCCTCTTGTGAATGGGTGACCAAGACAAAGACTAGGCCCCTCATGTTTTCTTTCCCACTTGTGTAAGACCCCTAACAGGCTGGTCAAAGGACTCTTGGCACATCAATTTAGCTGTTTCAATGTTTTAGTGGGAACTGAAAGACAACTGCACGAACTGATAATTTTGTCTGATGAACAATCAAGCAGCTCCAAGTCAAAGAACATCATGACATAAACAGACATACCATTTGCCATGGGGTCTGTATCTCGTAGAGAAGCAATGCCTGTGCCAAGGCCTTTAGAAAAGTTCTCTCTTTCAGCAGATGAAACAGAAAGGGACAATGTTTCCTTGACAAAGCTAGACACGGTGAAACACGCATCGGTGGTAAGGGGTCCCCTGATTTTTAATTTCTGAACTGTTCATTGCTGCTTACTCTGCCAATATATTGGATACCGACTTCCCCATTGGTGCTATATTTAATTACTTTCCACTATGTGTTACAGTATTTACCAGGGTTCTTTTTACATTAGAGACATGGGCACTTTTGTGGCGTATAGGGACAAGGAAACCCCTTTCATTGTGTCGAAGCTCCGCCATGAGGCAGAAGGCACCTTCTAGGATCAAGTCACGTTTCATCTTAGTGCAGGGAGGTTTAGCCCGGCATACCTATGATTACTGGTTGGCAACAATGGGCCGTATACAGAGATCCATTTTTGAGAGAAGTTCCGTGCATATTTTTAGGAACGTATCAACTGCGCACGTGTATTAACTTTATGTACGTAGTTTATGTTGACTATACACACGTAAGTGCCTAACGGATGTACATGTGATTTGGACTTGGGGACATACGCTCGGAAATCAGACTTATGGGAAATGTTACATAAAAGTGAGTTGGGGAGGAATTTAAATAAATGTATGGAGGTGCGGTTATCAAGACTCGTAAGTCACCGACCGCACGTCCGGGAGAGGTAAGTGTCGGGGGTTGTTGGTGGGTGTTACCTTGCTCCGTCCGTGTGTATAATCGCGTACCTTTAAAAAAACGGATCTCTGAATACGCCCCATTATGGCTATAATCTCTCTCTTCGCACAAAGTAATATTACCTTATGAACAGGGTGTTCCAATTAACCGCACTTGTGACAGCATTGTCATATTTTCCTTCTATACTTGTTTGTTGAATTTCACTTTGACACAGTTGTTGATTGTTTATATCATGCTATATTGTCTGCAGATATACTGCAATGTGTCTAATTTTTGCTCTATAGTGAACAACATGTTTTGTGGCTATATATTATGATATGACTCTTTCTATTTGAATGGTACTTCTTAGGACCCAGCATTATAGTTCAATATTTGCTTCATGTATATTTTATTTATATGATGTTACTATATGTAACACAGTGTTATTAGAATAGATGTAAGGTGACTATTGCTACTTTATTATTTTGGCAGCACTTAACAATAAGCAAAATAGTGATTTTAATTCAGGTTTGATGTATTGCTTATTTCACATATTTTTTTATTTGTTTAATAAACGCTAAGTTTTAACAAAAAAACGGATAACCCAAGGAATTCTGGGGTGACATTTATTTGACATTTAAGTATTACACAAAAAAGTAATGGTGTGCACTGATTAAATGATCCACCTTTTTTCTCTCTCTTTGGAGAATTTTTTTGTTGAACCAGAAAGGGTACAATAGGCTAATCTTGACCTAAGCTTTGAGCTTCCCAATTTGTCTCCTAAACTACATTTATTAAGACAATGAGATGTCAAAGACTATGTGTGAACCTCTCTAAAAAGCGAACAGAACTTTAAGGCTCCAAATTGAATAGTTGGAACTCCCTTCAGAATGACATTGAAGTATGAGCATTCAGACAGAAGCATAGTGGCTTTAAGGACCTCTTTGATAGACTTGTTTAGTATAGACACGAGGATTGGCATCTATTCGTTAATTCCTCTAAAGTAAGCTTGAAGGCTGTGCTACTACACAATAGAGTTGCCTCCCATACCACAGGTTCATGTGGTTGATATGAAGAAAATACACAGATGACCTTTCCCTGCTCTGCTCTGCTCTGCTCTAAAGCTGGATCTTGCCAACAACTTCATAAAAGCACTGGTGTCGGCTTGCATTTGCCTACTTAAGAAAGAATTCCAGAGAGTCACTGAGGCAAAGCTCAAACAGGGGATTTTTGTAGGTCCACAAATTAGAGTACTGACACTCAATGGCTGCTTCAATGGAATGCTTAATTCTGATGAAAAAACTGCATGGTAAAACAAGAGGCAAACCACAACATAAAAGCCTATGCAGTTTAAGTCTGTCTTGCCTGCCATGCCTGTAATGTTAATAAAGCTGAAGTTGTTCACTTCATTTGGCTCAAAATCCTGTGACAGGGTCACTCAAAAACACTTTTTTAATTCAACACAGAAAACACTATAAAATGCACTTGCATGAATTTTTGTGAAAAGATTTAGTTGAGCAGTGTAATTATTTAATTTTGTATTTCTTTTAATTATTTCTTTCAGTTAAGAGCAACATAAAAAGGAGCAAATAACAACCTGACAGGCTTGCCTACATTTATAATATTTATGCAGAACAAAGAACTGTTATTGTTATACAATGTATCTGTAAGCAAAGAATAGTTGAAAAAGCAATTTTAACTCAACAGTTTGTGTGTAGAAAATATCAAAATTTTGTGCAAATATAACTTCTAGGCAGAACAGGCTTTTCATCGGGTTGCAAAATTCAGATTATACAGTGCATAAACTTCTGATTTAATTGACTATAGCACAGCACTCTGTGTTTTTGTTAAAGTAGGAATGGGAACTCAAAATAACACTTTAAAGTTCAAGGGACACCACTGTGAAATTCAATGTAAAATATTTCATTATTCTTTTAAATTTAACAACTACTATTTATAGACTATTGTTAAAGTAAAAGAACCATATTTTGGTGTGATGGTTAACTATGGTTAATATGTATTTTTCTATTAATCATATGGATTGAAGACAATGGGCTGGATCCAGACTTATGTAAGTGCTTAAAATGAGTTACTCCTGGGCTAAACCATGTTGATTGCAGGGGGAGTCAAGTTAATTGTATTCTTTGCATACAGGGATATATCTTTGAATTGCTTACTGCACACAGATACTGACCAGCTTTACTATCACACTGTTATTTAGACTTGGGATAGGAAACATCACCTCTCAACTCTAATACTGTTTGCAAAAGATTAAATATGACTCCCCTGCAATCAACATGGTTTAGCCCAGGAGTAGCTAATTTCAAGCACTTACTTAAGTCTGGATCCAGCCCAATAGCAGTAACTTAATATACAGCTGTGTGAAATTGCTTGCAGCATATTTTTTATTTCCTTATTGGATTAAAGACATATTTATATATTCTTATTGTTTGAACACTCTCTTTCTAATAAGAAGTAGAATGGGTTTCTTCAAACTGATGTTTTAAAGATAGAAAGTTATGGTTTGTGGTTGGGTAATTGCAAGAGTGCTGAGGTGTATTTTTGTATTTGTGTAAACTTCCCCATACCTTACAGCACTTGCTCCATATTACCCTATAAATTGATATGAGCAACCTTCATTCTGGTGGTGCAATCAAGGGAAAAGTTTGTAGCATACAGGCAAAAGGATTTACCCTGAAGAAAGAGGCACAGAGACCCCTGAAACATTGGTGTTGCTTGTGTTTTTCTATGATGCAATAAAACCTTTGAGTATATAGAAGTCTACTGAGTGCATCCTTTTGCCTGTATTATATATAATATAATATATATATATATATATATATATATATATATATATATATATATATATATATATATATATATATATATATATATATATATATATATATATATATATATATATATATATATATATATATATATATATATATATATATATATATATATATATATATATATATATATATATATATATATATATATATATATATATATATATATATATATATATATATATATATATATATATATATATATATATATATATATATATATATATATATATATATATATATATATATATATACACATGGAAGAGGGGAGTAAACTCCCCTGTCACTCTCCACTCTTATGGAGAATTAGCATTTAATGCTGCCTTAACCCTACTTAAAGGGATCCGCATGGAAATCTTAAAACCAGCCCACATTGTAAAATTTACATGTTCCTGTCCTGTTGGATGGATCTAGCGTACAGAACTAAGTTCCGTATGTCTGGAGATCCGTATTGTAACATCTAGGATGTATATGCACTGATGTTGCCATTAGGGTTACTTACACAAGCGGCTTGCGTTAGTGAGCCTAACCTGATTCTGTCTCATATGGCCGAATTTACAACACTGTCATTTTTTACATATGTGCCTAATTTTGTGATTCTAGCTACTACTCATGCGTAGTAACTATTTTATGCTATCTACATAGCGTTTCATTACATACATTGCGTACATGCTGTCTTTAAAGACCGCATGTACGCAAACTACGTAACAAAACACTACGTAGATAGCGTAAAATAGTTAGCACGCATGAGTAGTAGCTAAAATCGCAAAATTAGACACGTATGTAAAAAATTGCGGTGTTGTGAATCCGACCCATGGTTATTATTTATCGGTACAATTTTTTAAAATTTATTTCTGGTTATCAATATAGTGCTATAGTACTAGTAGTTATTTCATTTTGTGTTTTAGAGTATGGTCATTTTATTATGATATTAGTAATTTTAAGATTAATTGTTCTTCTCATGATGCACCTGGAGATAAGCTCTTTTTTTGTCTCTTCTTTTTTGGATGTCTTGGACTTCTTGTTTTTTTTATTTATTAACAAGTCTGTATATAGCACTTTATATATCAGATTGCATAGCACTTTACAGAGAATATTTAACATTCAAATCAGTCCCTGCCTCATTGGAGCTACATTCTAAGTTCCCTAACAGAGACACACACACACATACACACACACTAGGGTTAATTTCTTCTACAGCCAATTAATCTACCGGCATGTTTTTGGCGTGTGGGAGGAAACCAGAGCACCGAAGGAAACCCACACAGACACAGGGAAAGAAAAGTTGCTGATGGAAGAGGAATAATTTTCCTGGTGGTTAAATTCTGAAAATGCTGAAAATACCTCCACCAGTTTCCCAACTCATGTCCTGCACCGCAGAACATCCCAACGCTAATGACAGCTCTGCTGTCACTGGGGTGTATTTATACCCTTTAGCAGCCTGTGAGATCCCCTTTCCATGGTGACCAAACGTTATTTGTCACCATGGAAAGGGGATTTCACAGGCTGCCAAAGGGTATAAATACACCCCAGTGACAGCAGAGCTGTCATTAGCATTGGGATGTCCTGCGGTGCAGGACATGAGTTGTGTCGCTCCAATAGGGTTTTTTATTTTTCAAACACTTCCCCCAAGAATTAAAAGCTTGGAAGATGGGATCGTAATCAAGATGGTAAGTACTGCTTTTTATTAATTATTGTAATGTCATTATTTTATTCATTTATTTCATGCATAATAACATATTTTATGAAATGACATTTTTTGGGGAATTCTTGGGGTTATTGATGAATGTGTACTGTATATTAACACCAGGTTTTTGTGACATTTTGGGGGGAATTCTTAGGGTTAATGGTGAATGTGTACTGTATATTAACGCCAGGTTTTTGTGACATTTTTGGGGAATTCTTGGGGTTAATGATGAATGTGTGCTATGTATTATCGTCAGTTTTGTCGGGCAATTGATGAATGTGTGCTGTGTAAGATAGGGTGTATTTTGAGACAGTTTGTGAATTGTCGGGCCATTGATGAATGTGTGCTGTGTAATATAGGGTGTATTTTGAGACAGTTAGAGAGGGTAGGGATGGACAGCATAGTATATATTAAATACAATATGACTATAAAAAATATCACAGAAAAACAATAAAGTGAAGCAAGCACAGAACGCAAGGCAAAAAGCGAGGTGTCAAGCTTGGAAGATCAGGTAGCAGAGGATAGAGCACAGTGAGAGGTTGAGAGGGAGCCACCAGTTGGGGATTGGGTAAAAAGGTAGCATAGAGGGGCAAGAGGATACAAAAGTGAGGAGGAAGTGGTGGAGGAGGGAACAACACTAGGATGGAGGGCCCTGCTAGTGTGAGCTAACACACTATGTGGGAGGGAAGAACTTACAGAAGACATAAGGAGAGGGAAGGAAGTGGACTGCTGGTGTGAGCGGAGGTGAGTGGGAAGGAAGAGAAGGAATAGATGAAGGATGCAGTGTGGAAGTGGAGGAGGGGTAGGCTGGCCTGAAAAGGTGCGTTTTGAGTGAACGCTTGAAGACCTGCAATGTGGGTGAGAGTCTGACTGAAGAAGGGAGGTCATTCCAGTGCAGAGGTGCAGCACATGAGATATCCTGGATACGGGCATGAGATGTGGTCATCAGTAAAGAGGTCACACAGCGCTGTTTAGCAGAACGGACAGGTCGGGAAGGGGTGAGTATGTTGATGAGGGAAGAGAGGTAGGGAGCAGTGGATGAGGAGATGGCCTTAAAGGTGAGAGTAAGGAGTTTAAAAAGAAGTCTGAAGTGGACAGGAAGCCAGTTGAGGGTTTGACATAAAAGAGAAGCCAAGGTAAAGCGGCATGAGAGGAAGATGAGCCTGGAAGCAGTATTAGTTATATATAGAAGACTTCTATACCCAAGCTAATTTACAAACTAGTATTAACTAGTTTTAGTCTCCTCCTTTTTTTCTCTCTCAAAACAACCACACATTGGTGCACTAAAAAATATTTTTAGTCCACCAATGTGTGGTTGTTTTGAGAGACGATCCCTTTAAAGGGGAAAATCTCTCATATTCTTTTCTTATGAGCTACTTTCTTGGTCTCTAAGTAAATAGAGCCCATAGTCTTTTACTGTCATGAGTTATTAAGTTATTGTCTACATTTTGTCCACCTCCTATCAATTAAACCATCAGCTGGTAAGCACTTTCTTTAGTGAATGCAGTTTATAGTCCAACTTCTGCATACCATTTATTATTGTTTTCATTCTTTTGAACAAATATTGCAAGTAATAAAAAAAAAAATTTGCTATTATAAGCACAAGACATTTAAACTGTTTTTAAGAATAAGCTTCACTTTTGCTCGTTCTATTTATTCCATTCATTACTCAATAAAAAAAATAATTCATGGGTATTGCAATGTTACTCGTTATAACATTAAGTGCTTTGTTTAAAAATTCGTGAAAAATTTAATATTTCTGCTTTGACTAAATATCGAAAACAATATTTAATGAATGAATTTTCAAATCCATAACTTTGCCATGTAATGGCCGACGGCCGGGTATAGATCCATAACGGGCGCAATGATTAAATGCAGTGGATACAAGGAAATAGTGCTGTGTCTGGTGATGCATTTTTCATAGCCGTAGTCTGTGCTAACTCCCTCCACCGATGAAAAAGGAGGGGTGCACTCTACATTTCGGTAATGGGCGAAGACACTGAGAACCCTAATGTATCGTAGTGCCAGACAAGTATACTGCTCAGTATTTTATAATGCTTCCCTCCTCCCATCCCCCTCCCATATGTAGCCCTTCGGCAGACAAGTGCAAACTGTAACTATTATGAAGACATAAGGAGCATAACAGCAATGTGTAGCCAACGACGGATATAACAACTAGTATTCATTATATCTGACTAAATGCATTTCACTTACACGTTCAAAAGAGAGAATGACAAAGATCAATGGACGCTGTCTTACCAAAGGCCGTAGGATATTTTCCTTGGTGCTTGGTGAGCACAAAGAGAAGGAGACAAGGGGAGGGATGATGAAGATCCACCTTACACAGGACACTGCAACTGCTGCTAATGATTTCGATGGTGGATGACTTGTCTCAAAGGGCGAATCTGACCTTGCAGAGATGGAAAATCAGCATCCTGTCGTTTCTCCTCCTTCGGATATAGCTGATTACTGCACCCGGCACCTCTCCATCTTTGCTTCCTTCTTTTGCCTTGCAGGATATAATAGTAGATATCCTCCCGTCGATGTTTCCTGCCAGTTCAGAGAAAAGGCTACCGGCCTTATGGGCGAGTAGGGTTTATTTAATGTGTTTGTCAGGAGATGGAGACGTAAGAATAAGCTTCTCCTTCTTCTTCTGTGTGGTGGTGCTGATGAGGAGATGATGCTTATCTCTATTGGCTGACGATGCCCGTAGCACCGCCCATTTTCTCTAAATTGTCAAAGGTTATAGGAGGAGTATCTAAAACCTGTGGTGTAGATTCTAAGGCACTTCTAAGACTACCGCATGTTTACTGTATGTGGGTGCATCAAGGGAATCATTTTTTATATAACAAACATACGTTGTGGTTTGGTTTGATTTATGGTTAATGTCCTTACTGTCTTTCGATAATAAAGGTTTGGGGGTGTGCTAATCTGGTCTGTCAATGTTAGCTATAGCAGTATAGTAAAAACCTTTAATTGCAGGGTTAAGCAATCTGTTAAAATAACAAATAAGGAAAATATTCTGCATCAGGAATTACATTAATTAAATAAAAGTTTACTGACAATAATAAATACAAAATATCTTTTATATGCATTCTTGTAAAAAAAAAATACTATTGGTAAATGTACAAAAGTGAAATGTGGTAAACTGGCATAAAAAAAATGAGAAAAGTTACTGTGATTTGCCACATGCTCTTCTCAAGAGCATAACCCCACCTAGATTCTGTATTTTTAAAAAAATGTCACCTAAAATGTATTATTTAATCCAGGTTGGTATTGTTACCTAAGTAATGCAAAACAAATCTATAAGCGCTCACTATTACAGGCAGCCAAAATTGACCAGGGGATGTCCCAATTTCCCCAAAACAACAGTAGAAAAAAATAGAAAAGGGCAACTTCAAGGTGCTTGTATGATCCACTGGGAAAGTGTCAGAATAAATTACATAAACACTATTACTGGCTCTTTACAGATGGAATTTTAATAGACCATTGTCACATACAGATGTTTTAAAGATGTTTTAAATACATCAGACAGGTATATTACACACCAAGTATTAACACTTAGTTTTATTGTAAGCACTGTCACTTTAAATTTTGCACATAATGTGTAAAATAACCCATGGATATGACGTTGCAAGCACTTTAAAGATCCTTTTTGTGGAATGAGTAGATACTTGACCATTTAAAATGATTTTTATTGTTATCTGTTACGAGTGGTAACACTTTTTTGTATTGATGCACTGTCCCTTTAAATGTGAAAATATGTCAATATGTATTAATGAAGACATGTTGGGGTAGGACAACAAAAATTAAACTCGTTGAGTGTATGTAATCATTTCTTAAATGGGAAAGCATTTGAATAAGTAAAATGTTTTCTGGAAAGTGTCAGAATAGTTAAAATTGCGGGACATGTGATAGAATTCAGCCAATAAGAAGCAGACACTTAGAATAAAGAAGGAAGACTCCAATGCCAGGACAGGACTTTGAGAAAGGGCTCAGGGTAGCCCGAAACTCGTAGTCAGACCGGCAGACCAGGCGGACGTCATCACCAGGAGACCTGTGCAGCGTTGGAGTGAAGCGCCGTTACCCAGGTATTTCATCTGGTAGCTACAGACCAACTGCTCACAACAACTTACCATCACTTCCCTGGTATGGACTTCTGTCATTTTAATATTGTGTTTTAAATGAACCCTGTATTAATAAATGTTATTTTTGTTTTACTTCCTGGGTCTTCATTGCTCATGAGGAATTCATCACACCATCCATTGGCTTCAGACTGCTATTAATCCATCTGTATAGAGCCAGTAATAGTATTTATGTAATTTATTCTGACACTTTCCCTGTGGATCATACAAGCGCCTTGAAGTTGCCCTTTTTTATTTTTTCTGGTATTGTTACCTGTTTTCTAGCGCTTTATCTTTCGGGCATTTAGCAAGTCTAAGGGCCAGATTTACTAAGCTGCGGGTTTGGAAAAGTGGAGATGTTGCCCATAGCAACCTATAATATTCTAGCTCACATTCTCTAGTATGTAATAGGAAAGTGAGAGTTAGAATCTTATTTTTTGCTATGGGTACCATTTCCACTTTTCCCAACCCACAGCTTAGTAAATCTGGCCCTAAGAGTAAAACTTGCTTTATAGCCTGATTGCAGCTCACTTCAGAGATTGACCAAACACCAATAAACATAAAATAAAAATAAGCAATAAGTAACATGGTCTGAAAGAATAAGGGAGTGTTATACAGGACAAGAAAATTTATTAAACACTTAAAAATCTGCTGTAATAACAGCTAAAATCACAAATAGACAAATAAACATTTACTGGTCATAATAACCAAAAAGGCATATATAAAAAACAAGTGGTATAGAGAACGAGTGCTATATATCAGGGGCCCTTGAAATTGTAAGTAGTCAACTGAGGAGACAAATTATGCTGGCTTGTAAAGTTCCCTCTGTGGAGCAGTTTTGTTTGTTGATATATATCCACGTGGATAAGGTGGTATGAAGTATGGAGAAATAAATCATGTAATTACCGGAGATAATAAAGTAGGCAATCTATGAGGATGATACCTTTAGGTAATGTATAGTTGATGGTAATATACACTTACGGTGCCGTGGTCGCGGAGGTTAGGATTCTCCAATGCTGCTGAGATGTTTAGCATGAGCTCAGGAAGGAGCTCCAATGTCCGGAAAAGCCTTCAGAATGTGCCGTGAGTAGGTAGATCTCTTGGTTGACAGTGCTAGTGTAGCGGTGAGATGATTTAGGCAGGAGGCATCCAACAAGTGGGTAATGTATGCTCCAATAGACGGTATGAATCAAATAAAGAATAACAAGCAGTGAAAATCTCCGATAAGATTGAATATTGTAATGATTAATAAGAGCTCAGACTAAATATACCGCTCCATTGACGCGTTTCTCCTCAACAAGGTTTTTTCAAAGAGTGAGAGGATTGATTGTAGCAGATGGTATAAATAGGTCAGTATTAGACCACGAGTTAATAATCAGGTGCAATATAATTAAAAACAGTAGTAACATTTGTAACGTTTTGCCATTCATAATATGATCCTCATAGGGATACTTATAGTGCATTGGAACATTTTCACTTATGCACTAATAGTTGTACAAATCTTAAAATTTAATGACAATAATAAATAACTAAATAAATTAATAGAGTTGTATATGGCAGTGGATGATAATTGGTGTATACTAGAACTAAATAAAAAAGTAAAAAAGATTAAAAAAATATATAAATAGATAGGTAAGTAAATAAATAGAGTGTGTTTATAAGAAAATTCGGTCAATCACCATTGCTACATACTTCCAGTCCTGCTTAACCTGTAGAAATAAAAAAATTAAAGAAAATGCATTCAGTTAATGCTGCAATAAGTCATTACATGCTACAGTCACATATATATATATTTATATATATATCAAATATATTAAATGTATTTACGAAATATGAGAAAAACACACTCTAGTTACTTACCTAAAGCAATTATCATCCACTGCCATATACAACTCTATTGATTTATTTAGTTATTTATTATTATCATTATATTTTAAGATCATGCTAAACATCTCAGCAGCTATTTAACCTGGACATTGGAGAATCCTAACCTCTGTGACCATGGCACAGTGAGTGTATATTACCATCAACTATACATTACCTAGAGGTATTATCCTCATAGACTGCCTACTTTATTATTTCCGGTAATTACATGATTTATTTCTCCATACTTCATACTTCATACCACCTTATCCACGTGGATATATATCAGCAAAAAACTGCTTCACAGAGGGAACTTTACAAGCCAGCATAATTTGTCTATATCTCCTCAATTGACTACTTACCATCTCAGGGGCCCCTGATATATAGCACTCGTTCTCTATACTACATGTTTATTATATATGCCTTTTTGGTTATTACGTCCAGTAAATGTTTATTTGTCTATTTGTGATTTTAGCTGTTATTACAGCAGATTTTTAAGTGTTTAATACATTTTCTTGTCCTGTATAGTGCTCCCTTATTCGTTCAGTCCTTTTTCTCTAACTAGGGAAGTAGCTATCCCTTGGTGAGCAGCATTAGGACTTTTAGATTTATTATACCATCACTTTGAGACTACAAAGGTGCTTAACTGTTAGATGACCAGACACTTCAGCGCCGAGCTTTGGGATTTTCCCTTCTTTTTATTTGTAAGTAACATGGTAACATAAAGTAGTTGAGGAGGTTGAAAAAAGGCACCAATCCATTAAGTCTAGCCTATTAAGAATCTCCTGAGGCCACTATCTTATATTTGAAATTTATCCAATTGAAGCAATCTCCATCCAACCTGTTGCAAACTGAAAAAAATGCCTGCTGATACAAGATGAAAGTCTTATTTCTCCCTGGATCCACTTCTAACATTCATTTTATTTAACAGTCCTGGATGCCCTTTTCTGCTAAATTTGTCTAACCCTTTCTTAAAGATATCAAGTGAATCTGCCATACAGTCTTCCCCGCTAGTAAACTACCAACGGCTGACTATGGCATTCAAGAAATAACCACACAGACAACAATATGATTTTTAAAGGGGGTATATATTTATTAATTGATGAATCAATGGATTATGCATTGAAAACGTAAAAGGTGGCGCTGATAGCTAGTGGGGAATCAGCTAAGAGGAGGCAACTCATAACAGAGGATAGGAACCCCTTGGCACTCTGGAGGTAATGGTCAATGTAAGAACACAACCCCTGTCATAATAGCACACCCGGGGAGAACTGGGGAGGCAAATTGGGAACCAACCAGCTGGCGTAGCTTTCTGCTTAATCTCGAAGTAGTGTGTCTTCCCTGTACCATACCTTAAACCCTAGCCTAGCGCCAGATATTGCTGACAACCACACCGCTGCCGCCACAGTGTTATGGTACCCCTGGGTACAGGTTTTGAGACAGGATACCAGGGTACCCTGAAAGAACCAAGCGGACGTTGTTACCAGGACGTGGAGTCTAATTACGACCTGGTGTTCACTAGAGCCCCTGATGGTAAGGATAGTTTGGACTGCAGGACACCTAGCAGGTCGCTGCCCCCCTGCAACAACACCCGGGAGAGGAAGAATTAATAAAAGGAGTAGAAAGAGGTAAGGAGAGCAGAAAGAAGACAGAAAGTGGGAGAAGTCAGAGTCAGTAGGTACTGATCTGAGACAATACCACACTAAACAAAGAGTCTGACAGAAGGGAAAGAACAAGACAACACAGGACAAACTAGACTGACCAGGGAACTGACACACTCAATCAACCAGAGGGGAATCCCAAAGGGATGACAAAAACAAGCACTCAGGTACAGGAATGGTTAATCACAGAAACGGTATGAACACTAAGGAGAGAGAGAGTGTGGGAAGGCAGACACTAGGAACATGGCGGGTTCTAAGAAGGGTAACAATGGGCAACTCAGGATCAAGAAGAATAATAAAGGAACCAGGAAACAGGGAGAAGCAGGCAAGAACAACCGAAAGGAAGCTATAACTGGCACCGCTGCAATGCCAGGACTTTAAATGAGAGAGCAGACAATGGGGAGAGCAGATAGGCTGGTGTCCAGGATGCTAAATGACGCCCTGGACGCCGGCCCGGAGGGTGGTGAGGAGATGTGTTCCAGGTTGCTGAGTGACGCCCTGGACGCCGGCCAAGATGGTGGGGAGGAGATGCATTCCAGGTTGCTGACTGACGCCCTGGACGCCAGCCCAGATGGTGGGGAGGAGATACGTGCATGCCGATGAGGCATGTAAACAAAAGATTTACATACTGTCGCTGCTATGCGGCGTGTAAAACACAGCAAGGTACCCTCCAGTACCTAGCCTGTCACCTTAAGCCCCTTCCAAAGCACCTAACAACTGCTTATAAATAAACCAATGCCCTCGTCAGAAAGGCATGCCCCGTCAGACCTGTATTACATTGGGACCTCCCGAGACAAATCTGGGTGATAAACAATTAGCCCTGCTAAATCCACTACAAATTTGAAAATTGTCTGGTTCAACTTTTCTTAGTTTTTTTCCATGACCCGAAGGAAGTCGGGATCCTTCCAAATGATCCTTGGAATGATTCTGGACCAGCAAATATTTAGGTTAGGGAATTTAGCACTAACTGTCACCAAATCAGCTTTTACACAAGCCTCCTCATTCCCCAAATCATTCCCCCCAAATTATACAATCACACAGTCAGGGACACCCATTTCAGATTTTACCAGGTCCCACAGCCAGCTGAACATATACAAACACATGCCCCTTAGGCCTAACCTCTCAACATTTCAACCCTGTAAACAGACTGGTGCACCCATCAGTTGAACATGTACCCCTGTCCAATAAACATAAGAGTTGAGGACATCCTTCTGTAAAAACAAATAGCAGAAACATCAGTTACTAACACCACTCCGATACCAATGCAATACCATATATCAGTGCTACCAACCTAACAGTGCTACCACACGACTATCACGTTCTTAGGCAGGTCAGGGTTAAGGCTGTGGACTGAGGTAGGACTCAGGCTGTGGACTGAGGTAGGACTCAGGCTGCGGACTGAGGTAAGACTCAGGCGGTGGACTGAGGTAGGACTCAGGCGTTGGACTGAGGTAGGACTCAGGCTGTGGATTGCAAGCTGTATACAGACTGTGGATTGCAAGCTGTATTCAGACTGTGGATTGCAAGCTGTATTCAGACTGTGGATTGCAAGCTGTATTCAGACTGTGGTTACAGGAAGGCACCAGGCTCCAGAGTGACTAAGAAGTTCTGGCACTGAAGGATCGGTGCCTGGGGTTTAAATCCCCCGCTGTTAGTGCTGATTGGCCCATCGCATCACGTGCTCCCCTGGCCTGCTTCAGGATTGGCCGAGGGGAGTCACGTGCAAAATCCAAAATGGCGGCGCCCAGGAGACGCAAGGACGCTGGAGGTACCGCCGTTGCAGTTCCCCCGACAGGTGCCCCATGGACCCCAGACCGAAGAGAGTGGGACCGGAGCGGCACAGCAGTCTTCAGGTGCCCCCTGACAGGGTAAGTGACGCAGCGTTTGCTGCGCATCGTGACAGTACCCCCTCCCACAGGGGTGGCCACTGGACACCTTAGCTGAGCCTTGGAAGAAAATTTAGCGAAGAACCTCCAAATAAGTCTGGGTGCTTTGACATCAGATGCACAAATCCAAGCACGCACCTCTGGACCAAAGCCCTTCCAGTCTACAAGGTACTGGAGGTGACCATAACGAATCCGAGCATCCACAATTTCCTTGATCTCAAATTCATCTTCTGCAGCACCGACAACTTTAGAAGGTTTTTTGATGGGAGAATAGAATTTATTGATGACCAAGGGTTTGAGAAGAGAGATATGGGTACTCGGAGATAAGGTGGAAGATTGAGCTTGTATGCCACAGGGTTGATGACTTTTGAGATGCTGAAAGGACCAATGTATCTGGGTGCGAATTTCATAGATGGAACTCTGAGGTGAAGATTCTTGGACGATAGCCAGACTCTATCTCCAGGACGTAACAGAGGAACCGCTCGCCTCTTTCGGTCAGCTTGAATCTTGTACCGCTGGGAAGCTTTTAATAATGATGTTCTCACCTTCTTCCAGGATCTCGGAAGCAGTAACTAGGGAGGCAGGAAGGGCAGAAAATGGTGGTACTTTGGGGTATTGACCATACACGACTTTGAAAGGAGTGGTATCCAACGATTCGTGGTAGCGGAAATTATGTGCAAATTCCGCCCATGGTAATAACTTGACCCAGTTGTCTTGAGAGGATGAAACATAGAGACGATTGAAAGTTTCAAGGTCTTGATTTACTCTCTCTGTTTGCCCATTGGTCTGAGGATTGTAGGCAGAAGAAAATTTTAGATTTACTCCGAGGCTGGTACACCAGATTCTCCAGAATCTTGCTGTGAACTGGACTCCCCAGTCAGATATTATTTCTACAGGACAGCCATGTAGCCGAAAGATGTGTTACACGAAAAGTTTAGCCAAGACTGGGGCAGATGAAAGGCCACGGAGAGGAACGAAGTGAGCCATTTTGGAGAACCTATCCACTATTACCAAGATGGTGTTGAATTTATCGCAAGGTGGAAGGTCAGTCACAAAGTCCATGGACAGATGGGACCATGGAATCCTTGGAACGGAGAGAGATTGGAGAGGACCAAGGGGTAACCTCCGAGAAACTTTATGCTGAGCACAAACAGAACAGGCAGCGATGAATTCAGTGACATCTTGATGGAGAGTTGGCCACCAATATGAACGACTGAGAAGAGCCACAGTTTTCTTAATTCCTGCGTGTCCTGAAAGCTATGAAGTGCGTGCCCAGTACAATATCTTCCTCCAGAGGGGCTGAGAAACTAATGTTTTGCCGGACGGTAGAGGCTTGATAAGTTGAGACACAGCCACTGGGATGGGGTTCAAGATAAGCTGAACTTTGTCAGAGTCGGACCCTTCGGCAGGAAACGAAGACAAGGCATCCGCTTTGCGGTTTTGTGTTCCAGGTCTGAACTGTAGGGAGAAGTTGAACCACGAGAAGAATAAAGCCCACCTGGCTTGGCGAGGGTTCAAGCAACGGGCTGTCTGTAGGTACAATAAATTCTTGTGGTCGGTCAGAATGGTAAAGGGATGGACCGCTCCTTCCAACAAGAATCGCCACTCTGCCAATGCTAGCTTTATAGCTAGGAGTTCTTTTTCCCCAATCGCGTACTTGCGAGAGAAGTAGGCACACGGATGAGTCTGTCCGTCAGGCAAACGTTAAGACACTATGGTCCCTACTCCCTCAGAGGAAGCATCAACCTCCACTGTGAACGGTAATGAAAGTTCCGGTTGGTGAAGAACGGGAGCCTTGGAGAAGGCCTCTTTGATCTGGAGAAAAGCTGTAGAACTTTCAGAAGGCCATTTGGAGGGATTGGCTCCTTTCTTGGTCAAAGAAGTGATGGGTGCCATAATGGTGGAATAACCTTGGACGAATCTTCGGTAGAAGTTGGCAAATCCGATGAATCGTTGGACACCCCTGGTGGTAGTGGGATGCGGCCAGTCCAATACTGCTTGGACTTTGGCAGGATCCATTCGGATTTCTGTTCCGGAAAGGATGAAACCCAGGAAAGACACCATACTAGTATCACAAGCTGCGGCAGACGCCGCACTTACCTGCTCCCTGGTTCTCTTCCTCTCCTGGCGCGCGGCTGCTGTGGCTCGTCGGAGACTGTCACTGAAACAGTGACAGCCTCTGTTAACACTTACCAGTCTTGCCACTGCGTCCTCCACGTGGGTTTCTGGCGGCAAGTGCGGCGGTGCTCTGGTCCATGGGCGCCGCCATCTTGGATGGATCATGTGACGATGTTCCTCCAATGATCTTCATGCTCTCCAGTCCTCCAGCCAATCAGTGCACAGGGCGCACTATTTAAACCCTGTGCACTGTTCCATCGTTGCCAGAACAATCAGGTCTCCCATGTGCCTGGTACTCCTTGGTCTTTCCTGCCTACTTGGTCCAGTCCTACCTGCTTGGTCCAGTCCTGCCTGCTTGGTCCAGTCCGGTCCTGCCTGCTTGGTCCAGTCCGGTCCTGCCTGCTTGGTCCAGTCCTGCCTGCTTGGTCCAGTCCTGTATGTGTGGTCCAGTCTCGTAGTCCAGTCCAGTGGTCCAGTCCAGTGGTCCAGTCCAGAGGTCCAGTCTCATGGTCCAGTGCAGAGGTCCAGTCTTGTGGTCCAGTCTCGTGGTCCAGTCCAGAGGTCCAGTCCAGAGGTCCAGTTCAGAGGTCCAGTCCAGTGGTCCAGGTCAGGGGTCCAGTCTCGTGGTCCAGTCCAGCAGTCCAGTCCAGAGGTCCAGTCTAGCGCTTCAGTCCTGAGGTCCAGCCCTAAGGTTCAATCCTGAGGTCCGGTCCTACGGTCCAGTCTGGAGTTCAAGTCCTGTGTTCCAGTTGATTCTCCTCAGCTGTCGCCAGTTCCGTTTACTCCGGTTCCACTGACTCCATCTCTGCCATCTACCTCTTCTTCACTGCTACAACTGCTACCATCAGCTCCGCCTCCTACCACACGGATTTTCTATTTACCCTGGTCCGCCAGTGCTGTTTTCTGGACTTTAAACCTGTTTGACAGCGTGCCTCCTGACGAACTATTATTTAACCCCGCACCATTATCTTGTCTGGGACTATTATTCATCATTACTTCTGTATGCACCCATCTGTTATTAAACCTGCTCAGTTTCATTTCAACCCAACACTGTTGTCTTCATCCCTGAAACCCGGAACTGATCCCAAACAATCATTGAACGTGACAGGTTGTTCTGGCCCGATGGATCCTACCGGGGCAACCCCTCAGGGTACAGCTGCAGGTTTGGCTGCACGAATTGAGCAGCAAGAAGTGACTATGGGACAGATGGTGTCATGTCTTCATGAACTCGCTAATCAGGTTGGTGCATTCCAACATACTGTCATGCACCAGCGTCCTGCTTCATCCTCTAGAGACTTTTCTGGAAATCCAAAGATCCCCTTGTCTACTCCTGCTAAGTACGACGGAACCCCCAAACTCTGCCGGGGTTTTCTCAACCTATGCCTGCTCCACTTCAAGTTGCAACCCGAGAACTTCCCTTCTGACAGTATTAAAGTGGCGTACATAATTTCCTTGTTGAGTGGCCCAGCTTTAGATTGGGTGTCCCTGTTGTTGGAAAAGAATGATCCCATGTTGTCTAATTTGGAAAGTTTCTTAGAGACTTTCAGAGTAATCTTTGACACACCAGGAAGATCCACTTCTGCTGCCACAGATATTCTGCGTCTTCGCCAGAGGGACCTAACAGTGGGGCAGTATGTCGAGCAATTTCGGACACTCTCTTCAGAGCTAGCTTGGGGAGAAGAAGCCTTGATATCGATCTTTTGGTATGGTTTATCGGACCGTATCAAAGATAATCTTATCTCGTCTCAACTACCATCTTCGCTGAATGAGCTTATTACCATCTGTACCAGAGTGGACATTCGGCATCGAGAGAGAGCATCTGAATGAAGAGAGGTGAACCGACCTAAGCCAACTGTTACCCCTCGTGTCCGAAACTCTCCTCCTCCTTCTGAGGAACCAATGCAACTGGGCAAATCTCGTATCACCGAACAAGAACGCCAAAGACGCACTAGTAACAACTGCCCCAAGCGCCCGGGAAACGCACGCTCCTAACTGTGCCTGAGGAGCCTCGGTTAGGAGTGCCACTCCGCTCCTCCACCGT
>WWET01007276.1:37836-49226 GCA_011038615.1 Limnodynastes dumerilii
GGTAGACAACGACAACTGAGTCAGAGAATAACTAACAGGGATGAACACTTCAAGAAAAACCAACCGGGCCAATATGTCACCCCATGTAGTGTGGAAGAAAGGAGAAAATCCCCCCATCCCTCCATAAAGGCAAGGGATGGTGAGTCTAGATCACCCTGACTGACCATTGTCCACCGATAAATGACATTAACCTAACAATGCTATTGCCAACTCACCTTAATCTGCAAAGGAAAAGCTAGCAACTTTACCAAGTTTAAATGGGTCTAATATACTTCCTATACGTCTGCAATTTCCACCGTCCCAGAGACATAATGTGTTCCCTGGAATGACCCTCCAGAGTGGCAGCACTCCTAAAGGAATGAGTACTGAACAGGGCAGGATTAAAACTGATAACACGGACACAACGTTTGAGAACCATTGTAAATTGGTAACACATCAGTGGGGTACCATCCTGATGCGATAGCCAATTTACCCTGCAATGAGGGACTGCACAGAGGACTCCATGTGAGAGGTTAACGACACCCAGCGACCATGGCCCAACTGACTGGATCGATGAATCTTGCACGAAACCGCACCTTCGCCGATTACCACATTCTTGGCTAGGATCCCAGTGTCTATGGCAGTTTTAATCTGGACCACCATCTCCAGTACCTGAAAGATGCCAAAGAAAGCCCACGAGAAGGCCACCCGGAAAATACTGAGCTCAAACTCGTTCTGAGCAACCCACTTTGATGCTGTCAGGAGACTCCGCAGGGTGTTTAAGTCAATGAACCTCTGCTTATCTTCTTACCGTGGGTATTTTCTACTCCACTCTTTCAAATAGGATACCATGGCTATTAACGATGTCATAGATGCTTTAGACCTCCCTGCCTGGTACTCAGCCTGCAACCACTTAAATATGACCATTCTATCAGGCTTACCTCTTTGGGGCCTAACTGTCTTGCAAGCAAACCACTGCTGCCATGCACAACTGTAGGTACGGAGCATATTAGGAGCTAGGGAGTTGTCCACCCACCAAGACCCTTAGGCCCGCCAAACAATCTGCCAGAGATGACAGGGGCACGATATACCTGACCCTCAAGCCCTGGGCGTCAACTCCCTACAAAGTGTGACAAGACGTCAGCTAAGCAATTTTCTACACCTGGGATGTGCCGTGACCTAATCCGAATATTAAACTGTAAACATCTCAAAACCAGATACCTAAGTAACTTGACTGCCAGCAGAGACAAGGCCTGCTGCTTGTTAATGACCTGGACCACCCCCAAGTTGTTGCACCAGAACAATATATCACGGTCCTGGAAGGTCTCAACCCATAACACAACTGCAACAACTATGGGGAAAAGCTTCAGGACTAGCAAGTTCACAGTGGGTCCTGCCTGCACCCATTCCAATGGCCATGGTGCAGCGCACCATTGACCTTGGAAGAAGTTACCAAAATCCTTTGCATCTAATGCATCTGTGAACAGATGCAGCTCCTGATTTGACTCAGGAGGGCACTGCTGAAATGCCAGAACAGTAACCGAACCGAGAAAAATGCCTGCTGGCATGCCTCCGAGTGAGCCGGCCCACAAAGAGGAAGTCATCCAAGTAGTGGGCAAGCAAGTCATGCTTAACCCCCACCTGGATGTACCCAAGAAACGAACTGAATTTCTCGAAAAGGGCACAGGAAATAGCGCAACCCCTTGTTAAGCATTTGTTAATAAAATATCCCTCCTCAAAGCAGAAACCCATAAACCCGAATGAGTGAGGATATAAGGGAAGTAAGCGAAAAGACAATTCAATATCTAGCTTTGCCAACAAAGCCCCAGGACCATTGGACCTAACCATGATAACCGCTAACTCAAAGGATACACAATGGAACAAACTCGAGGGTCGATAGTGTCATTTACAGACCTGCCATCTGGGTAAGACAGATGTTGTATAAGCCGGTATTTACCTGGGGTCTTTTTGGTAATGACCCCAAAGGGGGGCAGAACCAAGTCTGGAATGGAAGAGGAAGGAAAAGGGCCGGCCACCCTACTAAGGACTATTTCCCCCTTAACTTTACTAAAAACTACATCAGGGAATTGCCTTGCTGACTTAAGGTTCCTGAGTCACCCTGTATTAACCAAACTAGTTAGCATTTTGGCTGTTAGGATACCTACCCAGTCAAGATAACATGGCCTCAAATTTGATAGGGGACCAGGCCATGCACAGAGCCCCTGGAACCTGATCCATGTGGGTGTGTATAGGGGGTTTGTTAGAGGACTGAACTGAGGAGGCACAACTTTTACCTGGGTGTGGAGCGCTGCAGCAAATGCACAGGTGCCGGAATTTACAACCGGTGAGCCTGGACCGGATTCAGAGTATAGCATCCGTGTGAAATTCATACGAATGTGATGCTTTTTAAAGTGTCTGCGCATGCGGAAAATGTGGAGGAAGTCGGATTGCTAGCGGAGCTTATGGTATCCGCCAGCATCTGATTCCTACTGCAAAAGGGGTGTGCCAGGATATTTAAATGAGAAAAGCTCCGCTTTTCTCTTTTAATTACTCCGTGCACACCAGTCTGCTCTATGCGGAAACAGCCCCACGATTCCAACAGCTCAGAGCTGGCGGAATCGTAGGGGCAGCGCACCGGAGATGAAAAAAAAAAGAAAAAAAACCTGTTTAGTAAAAAATTAACCCCTTCCCACGCCTGCCCCACCGCCGCAGCCTATGTGTAAAAAAAAAAATCAATTAACTCCTGGCCGACAGGGCATACTGCCGATAGTAGAACTACAGGCGCAAGCATGCCCATGAATGACAAGGCATGCTAGCACTTGTAGAACTACTATCGGCAGCATGCCCTGTTACAGAACCCTACACATGGCCATTTAGTTAAAAAAAATACATACAGTGCCCGCTCCCTAAAAAAAAAAAAACGCTTCACGTGCCCCCACAAAAATTACTAAAATACATTGCACAAGTGCCCCTAAATACAAGAAAATCAATACCACCAATGCCCCTCAATACAAAAAAATCTATACCACCAGTGCCCCGCAATAAATATAAATCAATACCACCAGTGCCCCTAAATAAATAAAAATTAATACCACCAGTGCCCCTCAATACAAAAAAATCAATACCACCAGTGCCCCTCAATCCCAAAAAATCAATACCACCAGTGTACCGCAATAAATATAAATCAATACCACCAGTGCGAGTCAATACAAAAAAATCAATAGCACCAGTGCCCCTCAATACAAGAAAAACAATACCACCAGTACCCCTCAATAAATAAAGAATAATGGGCCTGATCCAGAACAACGCTTCGGAGCGAATTTACGCATGGCAGAGACGTAAAATCGCATATTTGTAAGTACTGCGTTTGTGCACCATAGAAAATACGCTCAATAGCGTAGCGTAATTGTGAACGCATGGGCCATTCATGTATGTGTCACGTAAATACTTACGTGTGGGCGTGCCAGTTTTACGTGTGTCCAAAGTACGTCTGAAATACGTGAAGTAGGCGGGGGGTATTTAAAAAATTGTACAAAGTAGGCGGGGGTTTGTTTTTAAAGTGTACAGTATGGGCGTGCTTAGCTGCGTAAATTCGTCTAGCCCATACGTACGTGTGCGTATGACGGCGGTTACGTTGGAAAAAGTTATGGTAGGGTTTGGAAAGCGTATCTTGACAAAATACGTACGTTCAAGGGGTGTGCTGAGGGGAGTGTAACGAATTTACGTGTGCGAAAATACGCTACGCGAATAAACGTACGGCAAACGTAGTTCTGGATCTACTCCAATGCCACCAGTGCCCAGCAATAAATAAAAAACAGTGATACATATTACCGCACATACATAAAATATATAGGCATATATGCCCCCTTCCAAAAATGTAATTCCTACAAAAAATTCCCATAATCTAGCCAGAAAAAAAATAAATAAATCCTTACCTGTTCTGATGGGGGTCCAGTCTTGTAAGCTTTTAATCCGGAGGGGTGGTCTTTGCAAAAAAAAAAAAAACCCTATAGGAACGTCGCTTACTATGTCCTACAAGCAGGACATCCCGGCGCTAATCCTGGTGGTATTGTTTTTTTTGTTTTTTTTTGTATTGAGGGGCACTGGTGGTATTGTTTTTCTTGTATTGAGAGGCACTGGTGGTATTGATTTGTATTTATTTAGGGGCACTGGTGGTATTGTTTATTATTTATTTAGGGGCACTTGTGCAATGTATTTTAGTCATTTTTGTGGGGGCATGTGAAGCGTTTTTTTTTAGGGAGCGGACACTGTATGTATTTTTTTAAAACTAAATGGCCATGTGTAGGGTTTTATAACAGGGCATGCTGACGATAGTAGTTCTACAAGCGCTAGCATGCCTTGTCATTCATGGGCATGCTTGCGCCTGTAGCCTGACTACTGACAGCATGTCCTGTCGGCCAGCCCTTTATTTATTTATTTTTTGCAAAGGTTTCAGTGGCGGGGCAGGCGGGGGAAGAGGGTTTTTTTTTAACTTTAAAAAATAAAAAAAGTCGGAGCCATTACGTTTTTAACAAGTTGGATGTGCCTTGCACATCCGCATACTACTCTGAGTAGCACCTTCAGAGTGGGCTATAGGATGCACGGAAGTGCATCCTTGAATATCCTGTAGTCAAATGAGCATGTGCGATTCCGCATCGCACATGCTCGTAACTCTGAATCCAGTCCCCTGTTACACTTTTTGTAGTTAAACATGAAACACTTTCCATTATTGTTGATTAAACTGGGAAAGTCCCTTTCATGATGATGGGCTGGATCCAGACTTAATTAAGTGCTTGAAATTAGTTACTCTTGAGCTAAATGGTTTGATTGCGGGGGAAGTCAAGTTAATTGTATTCTTTGCATGTAGGGATATATTTTTGAATTGCTTACTGCACACAGATACTGACCAGCTTTACTATCACACTGTTGTTTATACTTAGGATAAAAAACATCACCACATATTCAAGTACAGTATTCCGCTGGGCGCTTATCAAGGTAACTCCGCAAATACAGAAAATCACGCTAACCACCTCAGGAAAGTTTTGTAATTGTTCTCGTCTACCCTTCCTTTGGCCTTAGCTGCCGCTAGCCCAATCTTACCCTCATGTGTGACACAAAAATGTCAACAAACTGCCCCCATTTAATCCAGTCCTGTGACGACTGCCATTTCCTGGTATGAAATTGCTGGGAGGGTACGACACACCGCCACTAACGCCTTCAGGATGTCTGGAATCGATATGTCAGGGAATCTGGCCGTCCGTTGAGACATTCCTGTTCTAATAGCTGAGTGGTCAATGATGGGCCGCAAATGCGTGTAATGGATTGAAATATCCCTATTTTGGGGAATCGGTGTTAACAGTAATGCATCAACAGGATTATTCCAGTCTAGATTAGACAATTTTCTTATGACAGAGCTGACGTAATGTTGGGCCTGAAGATAAGCCATATCAGCTCCCTGAATAAAAGTGAATTTGGCCGTGGCCTGTGCTAGGGTGAGCGGACGTTTAGTTGTTTTATCTACTAGTTTCCCTATTGATGTCAACCACACACCTGCCCACCTTGTAAAGGGATAAGCGACCGCACAGTCCTGGAAATCCGGATTGCCCAGGAACGGCAGATGGAGCGAAAGGTGAGGGTTCAAGTTGTGAGCGTGCCGTACTTTGAACCATACGCGTCTGACCGACATGAGCAGGGGGTTATGTGTGACCTGAATGGGGAGTTCCCCATTGGCGCCCCTCTTTTAAGCCCTTGCTCCGCTTTACCTGAACCTTTCAGTATCTTATCTTTAGTTGATGCATAACCTAGGCTTAAGTTGCAAGTCAGATGATGTTAGAGTTAACTAACCCAGCAGAAGATAAGGCCAATTCTGGCCCAGGTGACTCACCAGTCCTGATGCTGCTGTGCTGACAAAACTGAGAACGCTGCAACGCCTGGCTTGCCTGATGAAAAATGAAAAATGCTCGGCTGCTCTCTGTCTCCTTCCAACTGGCGCTCACTGGAAGCCTGATGTTGTACCAGTGAAGAATCTGAAAGCTACTTGAGTCACTGTGATCAGCATACAGCATCGTAAGGGGCATTGGGCCTGATCCAGAGCTACGGCCGCCGTCGCTAGTACGGCGGCCGTAGCTCTAATGCGCATGCGCTACAGCGCTCAGTGTAACATCGTAGCTCTGGATCAGGCCCATTATAACAAAAGGGAAGTTCATAAGAGAGGCCCATGCCAAGATGGAACCTTGTGGCCACCCAGCAGGGAACATGGCCAGGGAAAAAGTTTACTGAGGCTGGTCAGAGCATTTCCATAACCTATCCGCCTTGTGCACTTGACCATTCCATTGTGGCCCACTGATTTGAGATGCAGAGCGGTCAAACAATGAGGAATGAATGGAGGATAAGGAGGAAAGAGGGAGTTATAGGTAGGCCCAAACCCAAATTTTGATTAGGGTAAATGAAACTAGGGGAGGAGCAACAGCTCCCCACAATCCTGCTTCCTGGCTGTGGGCCCTTTATTCCCCTTCTGTGCCTAACCTGTTGGGATGGCCCCCCACCAGCCTGCAGCCCCATCCTCATGCATTAAATTTATTAGCTTGGGGGACTTCCGGTGGGCTACTCTCCAAGGCGGCTGCATTTTACTTTTTTGCTCCTGGCGTCCTCCACCTTCTGTGCCCCAAAACTAAGTTTATAGTGGACCTCTGCTTTTAAATTCTGGAGGTGAGGAATAATCTTTTGGTACTGGTTCACCCTGTGACAATTCCAACGTCAGGAATTACACCCTAACCCCGGAGTCTGCCTCTGAAGGAGAGGCCCTTTCACTGTCGCGGCCATCTTGCTCGCACGGACTACGGCAGCGGCACAATTCAGAAGGGCAATCAAGACCACAAGCCCATCTACACTGGCCCCTGCACCGGTTCCCTGAGGTGTGGTGCATTACTGAGGGCATTCAGGGCTCTACGGGGAGTGAGCAGTCACCTCGCGACCTGCTCTCAGGAACCTCAGTCCCCAGAGTAACACGAGCGTCTATGGCGGAGCTGGGCACCCGTACCCAGGAGGAAGTTGTGGGCTGCGGGTGTAACTTACATGTCCCCATCACCGAGACCTGAAAAAAGAAAGTGACAACGCCACACTGAAGCCTGTCAACTCGGTTGCCAAGCCGATAGTGATCAGCAGGAGGTACCTACCGAACCTGGGATCTTTTTAGTATAGCCCTGCAGGGAAGCTCTTGGCGGGAGCGCCATTTTGCGAATCCTCACTTGGGCGGGAGAATACCGAAAGGGTGAGCATCCTCTATTCACTAGAGCCTGGCCTGGATCTCGGCGGCGGCATACTTCGGTGCTGGCTCTGATACCAGGGACATCGCTAGAGGCCACTGCTCCCATCGGATAGAGGCGTCTTCGGGATTGCACTGAACTGTGACAAAGCAAGTTCCTCAAGGTACAGCTTTTTAAACAAGTGTTGACTGCCATCTTGGCTCAGTGTACCTTGGGGACCTCATTCATGGTGACTGGGACAAGCTCTTAGCTGAAAATTGTTGGTACCGAGTACTCTAATTCGCCCTGTATCTGATACTAGGCACCTGCATGTTATAGTGAACAAGGAACAAAACACTCTTACCACTAGCATAGGGAGATCACTGTGGAGCAAAAACCAATTATCTCAAGGAGCTCGTTTGCATCTGCCACTATATTGAGGTTCCTCATCTTCATTTACATACCGTATCTAGACGGTTTGATGGCTTCTTGGATCCTAATCTTGTCTGGGCCATTCACCCACAGCTGGATCATACGGTCCCGACGGAGTCCGGATGAGTGGAACTACAAATCTCCTTTTCATCTAAGGATAGCAGTGTTCTTATCTACAAAATCCATTGGACTTTATATCCTTTCGGGAATCCCCTTTATCCCATAATCTCTCCAGCCAATACAGATTCCAGTTTGGACTAGCAGAATTGGGCAACAGTTATTGTGTGGGAACCAGTGCTTTGGATATATCTAGCTTAATAATATCTAAGTTGAGTCGCAAGTAAGCCTTGGTGGGGTAAGCACTTTGTCTCTCTTTTAGTCCCAACAAGGTGCAGCTAGGTCTTCTCCTCCATCGCTGCACGCAGGAGAGCAGAAAAACTTGGCAGGTGGGGGCCCGATGTTATTACAGGAGGTCCCTGTCTCGCCTGCTGCATTAACCACACTCGCTCAGGAGATTTCAAAATTAATTACACCACTTATTGACCAAAAGCTAGAGCGGATGCAATCATTATATGATGCATCACTCACTAAAATTGATCTCAATTCCTCCCGAATTGGTATGCATGAACAGCGTACCAGTGATATGGAAGATCATTCCCAGGTTACTCAAGCCACTCTGGACTCGCAGGCGAGAATGAACCAGAACCTAACTGAGAAATTGGATGATTTAGAAAACCGCAGCCGCAGGAATAACCTGAGATTTGTTGGTATTCCTGAGGCTGTGAGGGGTAACAAACTTATAGAATTCTTGACTAATGTGCTTCCTGCTGCACTAGGTATACCTCACGAAGGAGGGCTTCCCCAAATAGAACGCGCGCACAGGCTAGGCCCGGAGCGGCAGGGCGAGGATACAAGGCCCAGACCTGTAATCGCGAAGTTCCTGGACTTTCGCACAAAAGAAAACTTTCTCTCGGCATACTGCAAACTTCCGTAATTGGTAGTTGAGGGAAAAAGAGTGCTAATTTTCCAGGACTTTTCGGTTGCAATCTCCCGCAAGCGAAAAGAATTTGGTGAGGTGTGTCGCCTTCTGCATTTCCAACATAGGCGGTTTGCGCTGCTATACCCTATATCAAAGCTCAGGATTGTGGAAAATGGACAACCCCATATATTTTCTACTCCCCAAGAGGCGCAGGCCTTCATACAGCAACATCCTCCACCTGTAGACACGGATAGGGTTGGGTAATTGCTAGTGAGGTTTCAAGCATGTTGCCTTAGACAGATAGTTGTCATTGTGTTCCGGGACCTAAATACTAAGTAATTGTGTGGTTAACACTACATAGGGCTCTCTTGTTCTTGTTCTTGGGTACTATTGGGGCTACAATGTTCACATATGTTATGGTTCGAAAGTTGGTATGTTATATGACCCATCACTTGCAACCGCAAGTTCATGCGTCAGTTTTTTTGTTTGTTTCTTTAGATAGGAAAGTTAAAGAACTGAACAACTCACATTTTGTACCGAGACAATGTTCGTACAATAGGTTTATGTCAATTGATATTTGCAACCATTGCTAGTCCACTCCTATTTATCTTAATGGGAGGGTGGGACTTCACATATTAGATTTTACAGTACATTCGAGGGCCACGGACACGGCTGATGTAACATGTGTTGGCAATGTTGACTGATTCATCCAATATAGATTCATTAAATACGGTTACGAGCTTCAGAGTCCTGTCATGGAATGTGGGGGGCTTAAACTCGCCGATAAAACGTAAAAAAGTAACTTCCCACATTAAGAAACTTAAACCAGATATAGTGTTTCTTCAAGAAACACACTGGCGTGAGAGGGAGGGCTCCACTATCAAGGCACCATGGGTTAATGAGTGTGTGTCGGCTTCCTGTGGGTCGAAAGTTAGAGGGGTAGCGGTGCTATTTCACAGAGACCTGCAGTATTCCTTGGGGGACCGAATATGTGACCCAGAGGGTAGGTTCTTAATACAGGATATCACCATTCAGCAACAAGCATACACATTAGTTAACGTTTATGGCCCACACTCCTCTACGCCTGAGTTTTTCAACAGATTAACGCAAAGTCTGAAAGAAAGGGTCAATGCCCAACTAATTGTCGGGGGTGACTTTAATGCGATAGATGATCTCGCTTTAGACAGAACGGCTCAGACACACCATATGCATGGCCCCAGAGATAAAAGGATACCACAGCTTAAACTAGCATTAAATCTGGTAGATCCATGGTGTTAGGGCACTCCGGGCTTACCCTTATGGGACCGGAGTGGCCCAGGAGAGGTACTCCGGGTTTACCGGTTTAAGTACTGGAGTGACTCTAAAGATCCCACAGAAGTGCCGAGCAAGCTTTCGGGTCAGACTCGTAACCTCCTAGAGGTTCTTCACCAGAGCCCCTGATGGTGGGGATGGACAGGGGTCCTCCGGGGGCGTGGTCGTATCCCATTGAACTTGAACCCGGAGACGTGAAATAAAGACACCACACAGTGACCCGCTGGAAGACTGAGAAAAAACAGATAAAGGAGGAGCAGAACCGGTAAGTAGGTACTTACTGGGAAACAAACTACAGAAAACACTAAAACGCGGGACTGAGGACTGAGACAGCTCACGGGACTGGACTGACGGACTGGGGCTACCACACTGCAGGCACACAGAGTCTCCGAAGAGATACAGACACAGGCAAACAGGTAAAGGTAGGTAAATGGGGAACGGTAGGTATACAGCAAGGTGGGAGAAGAGGGCGAAGGCGAACACTAGGTAGTGGGCAAGGTAGGTACAATGGCAGGGCAAGAGGGCAAACAACGGTCAGATCACTAGGCAAGCACTGGGCAAGACACTAGGCACACAAGGTATAGCAGGTCACAGGTCTGACAGGCAGAGTCTATAACCGGCAAATATCTGACTGGGAGAGGGATTTATATAGGAAGTGACTGCAGGTGATTTGGTGCACTGTGACTTCAAATAACTTCCTTGCTGCGGGACCGCTCTGTTTACTTAATTACACGTGTGCTGCGCACACCCGCCGGGAGACGCGGCTGCACACGTGTGGCAGCAGGACCCAACGGCACAGACGACTGGGACGAGGCGGCGGGTGAGTAGTTGGAGCCGTCAGCCGGCGGCTCCTAACAGTACCCCCCCCTTGACGAGGGGTTAAGACACCCCTAATCCTAGGTTTTTCAGGAAACTTGGTATGGAAATCCTTGAGAAGTCTCTCAGCATGGATGTTTCTACCAGGGATCCACTGACGTTCCTCAGGACCATATCCTTTCCAGTGCACCAGATAATGAACTTGGCCTTGGACCATTTTGGAGTCTAGGATGGTTTCAACTTCAAATTCTTCCTAACCATCTCTTAGAAGAGGAGGTGGTTTAGACAGGTTTCCGGAAGGAAATTTTCTGGAAGTGACAAATGGTTTAAGTAGAGACACATGAAAAGTACTGGGAATTCTCATACTGCGAGGAAGTTTTAGTCTAAAGGCCACAGGGTTAATTCTCTTGATGATGACGAACGGCCCAATGAAACGAGGACCAAGCTTCCTCGAGGGTTGTCTGATGCGAATATTCTTTGTGTTTAACCACAACCTTTGGCCGACTTTGTAGGTTACCTCTCTCCTGTGTTTGTCCGCCCTGTTCTTGGTGGCAGAGGCAGTGTTACGTAAGGCATGGTTAACCGCCTTCCAGATGGACTTACTCTTTCTTGAACGACTCTTAGAATCC
>WWET01007277.1:6299-22431 GCA_011038615.1 Limnodynastes dumerilii
ATATATATAGCTTGGAACAAAACATTGAACAATGAAGACAAGTGGTTATAAAAAAAAGCAATCTATTTTGCTATAGGGAATTATTTTATTTACTAATACAGGTAATTGTTTGCTATTTACCATTAATGAATATGAGTGTAGAATGAGTCAAATAAATTAGTGCCACTGATGTTATCACCTTAAATATTTTGACCACAATATGAACCTAATCCTACTGTAACAATATTATTTTGCTGGATATTGTCAGAGTTCTCCTGGTAATGGTTATTCTGTATTCTACTAGCAGGCAGTAATAATCACAAAAGTCACAAGCATATCCCAAGAACTCATTTCCTGTTTTATACACATCAATTAAATGTATATTCTTGGCTGTTGCACAGTGCCTTCATTTGTAAACTGCAGAATATCACAGAGACCATTTAAAAGATAGAAAAAAATAGAGCACTATTAAATATTGGTTTGTTTTTCAGAAGAAAGCTTCCTCAAGAATCAACAATGGAGACATCTCTCAACTTAATGTGGGTAGTAAATTAATGCACTTTCAGCCTTGAAGAACTGCAGACCCTTGAAAACCATTTTCCATCAGGAATTATAAATATAAATTATTCCTGTCATATAATGGAATGTGAACAAGCTCTGAATTCCACTTTACACAATGTGCTATTGATAAAAATCTATCTTAGTATGATTTGACATACACACACACACACACACACACACACACCATTTATTTATAAGGGTCACAAAAGGAACAGATAATGTAGAATTTTTTTCTAATGGTGCTTACAGTCTAAATTCTCTAACACATACACAACAGACAGACACACACATACACACAAGATTAATTTTACTCAATAGTTAATTTACCTACTAGCATGTTTTTGGAGTGTGGGAGAACACACACACACACACATGACCTCAGGGCTGTGAGGCAGAAGTGCTATCGCTTAACACGGAAACAAAGAAACATAGAAAGTGATGGCAGATGGCCCATCCAGTCTGCCCAGTTGTTTATTTAAAACTATACTGATCCTACACCCTATTTACCCTTAATTTAGTTTGAGATTTAGGATATCCTTATATTTATTCCAAGCATGTTTACACTGTTCTACTGTGTTACCTGTACCACCTCAGATGGGAGGCTATTCCACTTATCTATCACCCTTTCAGTGAAGTCCTTTTTACGCACATTTCCTCTGAATCTACCACCCTGCAGTTTATATCCATGCCCTCGTGTTCTATTACACCTCTTCCTTCGAAAAATGCCACCCTCCTCTAGCCGGTCACAACCCTTGATATATGTGAAAGCTGCTATCATGTCCCCCCTCTCCCTTCTCTGCTCCAAGCTATACATGTTTAGTTCCTTTCTTGGTATGTTTTGTGACACACGCCATGGACCATTTTAGTTGCTCTTCTTTGCACAGTCTCTAATGTATTTATGTCTTTCTGGAGATATGGCCTCCAGAACTGAACACAGTATTCTAGGTGAGGTCGTACCAACGATCTATAAAGGGGCATCACTACTTCCCTCTTTCTGCTACTAATTCATCTCCTTATGCAACCACACATCTGACTTACCTTTCTCATTGCTTTGTTACATTGCTTGGCTACCTTTAAGTCACATGAAATAATGACTCCTAGATCCTAATGTTTCTAATGTAGTGCCATTAATGATATACTGAGCTTTTTGTTTTTGTGCCCCAGATGCATGATTTTGCACTTTTAGGCATTAAACTGCAGTTGCCACACTCTTGACCATTCCTCCAGTCTACCTAAATCATCCCTCATTTTCTGTACCCCTCTTGGCGTGTCTATCCTGTTACATAACTTTGTGTCATCTGCAAAAAGGTATATTTTCCCCTCGCTACCACAGGCAATATCACCTATAAAGATATTAAATAGCACTGGTCCAAGTACAGAACCCTGGGGTACTCCACTGGTTACATTACCATACACAGAAGGGATTCCATTTACTACAACCCTCTATTGTCTATCCTGTAACCAAGTTCGTATCCATGCAATTATCTTTAAGTCCAATCCCAAAGTTTCCAGCTTATTTAACAGTCTGCGATGTGGCACAGTGTCAAAAGCCTTGCTAAAATCTAGATAAGCTATGTCTACAGCCCTCCTTTATCTAATACTTTACTGACCCAGTAAAAAAATTCTGTAAGATTTGTTTGGCATGATCTTCCCCAGTGAATCCATGCTGCTTGGGATCCTGTAAGTTACTGGATTTAAGATACTGTACAATTTGTTTCTTTAACGGTGTTTCCATCAATTTCCCTACTACTGATGTGAGACTCACTGGTCGGTAGTTTGATGCTTCTGCCCTACTTCCACTTTTATGCAGAGGGACGACATTTGCTATTTTCCAGTCCTCTGAAATCATCCCAATTATTAGTGACTGATTAAAAAATTCAGTTAATGGTTTTGCCAGCACCCCTCTAAGTTCTTTTAGTATCCTCTGATGTATCCCATTTGGACCCATTGATTTGTCCACTTTCAGCTTTGAAAGTTTTTTTAATACCTGCTCCTCAGTGAAAGTAGTAGTAATTTCCCCCATTGTATTAATAGCCTTCCCATTTAAAAGTGGACCCTTCCCCTCTTTTTCTTTTGTGAATATTGAACAGAAATATTTGTTAAGATGATCTGCCATAGCCCTTTCACCCTCAACAAGAATCCCACTCTCCATTTTGAGCCTTACTATACCCTCCTTATTTTTTCACCTTTCATTTATATACCTAAAAAAGCCTTTGTCCCCTTTTTGTATGCAATGGGACAGTTTTTCCTCAGTTTGTGCCTTTGCTGTTCTGATAACCTTTTAGGCCTCCTTCTGTTTTGCAAAGTACTTCTCCCAATATTTTAAATATTTTGAGTTTGCTTATAATTCCGAGAGGCCATCTTTTTTGCTTTCACTATAGTTGCTACCTCTTTTGTAAACCACATTGTCTTTCGTTTTTGGCGATTTTTCCTATACTTCCTTATACAAAGGTCTGTTACTGTTAATAATGCATTTTTTAAATTTCCTCACTGCTCCTGTACTCCTGTTATGTTCCTCCACTCTGTTAAAGAATCACTTACACATTTCCCCATTTCTACAAAATCTGCCTTCCTAAAGTCTAGCACCCTGGTCTTTGTGTGGCACGTGTCTCTCTCAGTCATTATACTAAACCACACTGCTTGATGGTCCCTGGTTCTCACCACACTTACTTCTGAGATTCTGTCACCATTTGTAAGTACCAAATCTAAAATTACTTCTCTGCGAGTGGGCTCAATCACCAGTTGCTTAAGGGACACTCCCTGTAATGAATTAAAAATGTCCCTACTTCTAGTAGAGCTTGCTGAAGACTTATCCCAGTTTATATCAGGTATATTAAAATCTTCCATGATTATAAACGGCAAAGGAATCATCAACCACCAGCTCCTATAGGACTCAACCGGTTAGGTTTGATGTCCTCGCAACACTCGCGGGTGATGTTGTTGCCAGACCGATCCCCCCACCCTCCCTCCCTAACATCCCCATGCGCCAACAAAATCCCCATAGTTGCTGACCCTCTACTGCTACCGCCCCACCATGCACCGGCTGAATAGAAAAGATTAAAGTACAAACAATAGAAACAACTTATACTACCAACCAATAACTCTAAGGGAGGGAGGGAGGGAGAAGAATCCCCACCTTTAAATATCCCCCACTAAATCACACCCCGTACACCCTAACCAACCCCTGCCTACCAAACCCTGACTAATCTAGCTAACCCACTCCACCCCAATTAACCCTGTCCTGACTGATGCTTGCTGACCACCTGCCTGCCATTTTTACTACTGCAGCCCTCTGGGGCTTTGTTTCTTTTAAACGGCAAATAGCAGAGGAATCTATAAAAGTGTACATGGATTTATTGAAAAGAGAGCCAATTGTAATTGAATATCCAGGACTATAAAATTTAGATAAGTAGTGTTAGGTGGCCCAATAGCAGATGGAGGGTTCAGCCTATTATACCCCAAGCCCAACCAATAAAGTTCAAACCTCAACATAGGAAAAAAGGTCTACTGACCAAAGGTGCCCCCTCGAGACCGGTCTCCTAGCAAGAACACATAACTCTTCCCGCTCACACTGCCACCCCAGCACCTGGAAGTGTCACGTTCCGTGAATGTTTGGGATCAATTCCGGGTTTCAGAGATAATGACAACAAGGTTGGGTTAAAATGAAATTGAGCAGGTTTAGGGTAGCATACAAGGTGTCAATAGGTATGAGTCCCAAATGAGGTATGGGGTATTTCCCCAGAGTTCGTGAAAATGGTAGCAAAGCCCGATATTGGCAGCACATGCCCAGGTAGGGTCCACTGGGGTTTGGTAGAGGTTGGTTCGTAGATAGATGTGGCAGGTAGAGGCGGGCTGTTGGGTAGATCACAGCAGGACCGGAGTGGCAAGACTGGTAGCAGCTGAGAGCATCGGCTGGAAAGCAGGGCTTGGCTCCGGACTGGCCCGAAGGACCGGACCTCAGAGTTGAATCCTCAGGACTGGACCTCTGGACTGGGGTGCTGGATCTGGACCTCTAGACGGGTTCACGAGTCGGGACCTCCGGACTGGACCACTGGACTGGACCACAAGACAGGACCTCAGGACTGGACCACTGGACTGCACCACGAGACAGGACCTCAGGACTGGACCATGGACCACGGCAGGAGCAGGACTGGACCACGGCAGGAGCAGGACTGGACCACGGCAGGAGCAGGACTGGACCACGGCAGGAGCAGGACTGGACCACGGCAGGAGCAGGACTGGACCACGGCAGGAGCAGGACTGGACCACGGCAGGAGCAGGACTGGACCACGGCAGGAGCAGGACTGGACCACGGCAGGAGCAGGACTGGACCACGGCAGGAGCAGGACTGGACCACGGCAGGAGCAGGACTGGACCACGGCAGGAGCAGGACTGGACCACGGCAGGAGCAGGACTGGACCACGGCAGGAGCAGGACTGGACCACGGCAGGAGCAGGACTGGACCACGGCAGGAGCAGGACTGGACCACGGCAGGAGCAGGACTGGACCACGGCAGGAGCAGGACTGGACCACGGCAGGAGCAGGACTGGACCACGGCAAGGCAGGAGCAGGACGAAGAAGTACCAGGCACCTAGGAGACCTAGTTGTTCTGGCGATGTCTAACAGGTCAGACAGGCTTTAAATAGAACGCCCATGGCGCCCATTGGCTGGAGGATTCGCGCCGTAGCTTCTGATTGGCTGGCCGCGGTCATCTGACGGAAGCAAGATGGCGGCGCCCATGATCCGGAGCTTCCGCGGAGTTTGGCGCCAAGCTTCCACGAGGGACGCCGCGGCCGAGTGGAAGGTGAGACAGAGGCTGTCACTGTTTCAGTGACGGCCTCCGACGGGTCACTGCAGCTGCGCGCCGGACAAGAGGCGCTCTCCGGATACCAGGGACAAGGTAAGTGCGGCGTCTGCCGCATTTTGTGATAGGAAGGTGGCAGCTCCTATAGGCTCCGGTTAGGCCTGATGTCTTCGCAACGCTCACAGGTGATGTTGTTGCCAACGGCTAATTCTAGGTGGCTTGAGCCCTGGAACGACGGCCAACTTAGCTTAACTTACTTAAACCTAACATATTTTATAAACACATTCAACTTCCACCAGCCTAGCACCTTGATCTCATCACTATGGCGTCCTTCTATGGTGACGAAAGTAGCCGCACCAATCCTGAATGAGTGGGTACCATAGCAGGAGACGTCTAAACCCAATCCTGGGATGCATTTCTTAAAAACAAATCCAAATTTAAACTTTGTCAGAGGGCTCCCGTCACTGTGTACAAGCCAGTTATGGCCCTTAGGGGGCTCCCAGGATAAATAGTGCCTAGCTAGGGTCACTGGGCTTATTCGATTGCTGCTTTAAGAAGACTCAATGGCCTCGGCAGATCTGATCGGTTTTGGATCTATGTATCCTTTGGGCAACAGAATCACCTTTCTCCACCACGTTGCGCTGCAGCATACCTGAGTTGGTTGCCTTCTTCCCAGATGCAACCAATTCAATAACTCTGAATGCACAATATAGGCCCAAATAGGCCACATGAAACAGGCTGCACTCAAATTTAGTGAACGTCACACCCGAGACGAAAGTGAGCAACCTCTCCTATAGCCCCAGGTCTATAGGCCTACGAATGTCCTCCGGCCACAGCTGTGACCTAGCCCACTCCTTCATTACCTTTTTGACCATAGGGTGTTTTGTAGGGTTCCTGCAACCATTAATTATTAAAAAATGCGTGATCCCAGCCAGTTAGGAAGCAATATTAGCCCTGGACCTGCCGGCACTAAATTCCTGCCAAAGCCATTCGAGTAATATGCTGTGATCGGACTTACCTCCACTGGCATTTTCTGCCTGTTAACGCACCCACTCATCCCACGTCCGTTTGCTCATTTGTAGACCTGGAAGGTAGATGTAGCCAGGGAGCGGTTTGCCAAGGTGATCAGGCCAGCCTCACAATCCTCCAAAGCTGTAGAATACATGACAAACCATGAACCTGAGCCCCTGGCGCCAGCTCCCTAAACCAGGACCATTCAAACCTTGTTAGGGCATCTGCTATTTTGTTCTCAACCCCGAAGACGTGCCTGGCCCTGAAGGTGATGTTGAACCTTAAACATTTCAATACCAAAAACCTCAACAAACGTATAGCGGGTGGGGACGAAGCCCTCTGCTTTTTAACGGCCTGGACCACCACAAGATTGTCGCACCAAATCAAAATACTTCAATTACAGATCTCGTGCGCCCAAAGCTCAATCGCGACAATAATGGGAAAAAGCTAACCAAGTTAGCAGTGAGCCCGACCAATTTCCATTCCTCAAGCCAGGGTGCAGCACACCAAGACTCCTGGTAATAAGCCCCGAAACCCGATGCCCCTGCTGCTGTATACAGCTGTACTTCCCGATTTGAGGCCACATGTAATTGCCAAATTCGGACCCCATTAAAGTCATCCAGAAAGGATAACCACACATCCGCGCGAAAGAGTAACGAAGTGATGGGACAGCCTAACCTCCGCTGTAGCTCGCTCCAAGCGACGGCAGAAGACCCTCCCCATCAGGATTACCTTGCAAGCAAAGATTAACAGCCCTAGTAAGGACTATACCTTTTTGAGGATGATCTTCCATCAGATTCAGTGGGGCCGAGGAACAGAAAGTCGTCCAGGCAGTGAGCAATGCAATCGTGCTTGCCCCCAACCTGTATGCACCAGTGCAGAAATGAACTAAACTTTTTGAAGAAGGCTCAGGATATGGCGCAGCCCATGGGCAGGCAGTGATCCACAAAATAACCTTGCGGCAACCGGAACCCCATAAACTTAAAGGAATCTGGGTGCAGCGGTAGCAAACAGAAAGTGGACTCAACGTCCAGCTTAGCCATCAACGCGCCGTGCCCACATGACTGCACCATGATTAGTGCCTCCTCAAAAGATTGATAAACTATTCTACAGCAGGCTGGATCAATGGCATCGTTCACCAAACCCCCCTCCGGGTGTGATAAATGCTGTATTAAGTCTAAATTTTCCAGGTATCTTCTTAGGGACGACACAGACCGAAAAAATAACAAGACCCGGTATGGGAGGGGCAGTGAAGGTGCCGCGATCCGACCTTTCTTGACCTCTTCCATTACCTTCTGAACCACCACGCTTTCTAACTGGCTAGCAGATTTTAAATTCCTAGGGTAAACTGTACGAACTACGCCTGTAACTGGCAACCGAAAACCTTCTAAAAAACCTAATCTTAATAATTCTGCGTCTTCCCTTAATGGGTAGACGTCTAACCATTGTGACATAGGGCCTGATCCAGACCTACGCATGAGAGCGGAGCGTATTACCGCTCCAGCGAAAAAACTTTCACTCCCACGACACTCCCCTTACCTTTCTTTCAGTGCACCCGCCGAACCCTACCCTAACTTTTCTATGTGTTCATACGTATTTTCGTAGCGACGCGCTGTTCGTAGCGGCCTAAGCACGCCCATACTGTACAATTTAAATGGCTCCCCCCGCCTACATTCCTTAACTCCAGCGTCCGTACTAACTTCGTACTATAAACACGCCCCGTTGTCGGAAAATACGCAAACAATACGGACGACCGAATCGTCGCTACGAAAAGGTCTTTGGTACGACCGGAAGTTGTCACTATACACATGCGCAGTGCGTTTATTCTGCCGTTTTTTCGTTTACGATCAGCGTACGTTCGCATGCGAGCGTAGGTCTGGATCAGGCCCATAGCCTTTAAGTTAACTGGGGAGGGGCCTTGCTGAGGACCTTTCCGTGTAGCTTGACCTTGGGAAATGCTAGGGAATTGCTGGCGACATTCCTTTGCTGTGTGACTCCCCCCACATCGCATGTATATGTGCAAAAATCTGCAAGCATATCCCCTTGTGCATCTCGCGCTATTAAACGCAAAGCACTTCCCTTTACCAGTATTGGGTAGAACAGATTTGGCCTGGGGGGTTGGGCTTCCAAAAGGACTGTCGCTCACTATGGCCAGCTCCCCACTTGATTGATTGAGTGACCCTTGTCCAAATGTCAATGTCCTTTATTCGAAAATCTACACACCTGCTTCTTCCTAAACACCTCGTCGCACGACCTACAAGTAGTCCCCCAGCAGTTTACCTGGAGCTCCAAAATAAGTTGAAAATAACACCAAATCGCCCTCGCTTCACCTGGTTGAAACTCCAGATAACATGCAGCAAAAACAGCAAACATCTCACTCCACCTAGCAAATGTTTTAAAGGCTGTTAAAGCCTTTTAGCATCTTCAGTGACAGCAAACATGTCCACAAATTTGCCTTTTTTTTTTTGTCTTTAATCAAGTCCCTAATTTTCCAGAATATGGCCGTGTTCTCACCTGTGCTACACTACCCACAGCCACGTTAGGTTGCGCTGCGCAAGGCCGAATCTCCATATTGCCGCTTGCGCTGCAATAGACCTGGTTTGCAACAGTTTGGTTACCAGAAAACCCGGCTACGGGCAGAGGTTGTACTTGGGGCATAATGGCAAAAGGAAAGGGAAGTTGTCCAGTTTGAGGAACCCAGTTTTGGGTCGGGAATAGGGCAGATGAAAAAGCCCATTGGGAAGCTAAAGATGCCCCTTGGCGCTGAGCGGACCTCACGCTCCCTGACCTGCCTTCCCTCGCTGAAGTGGGCGAACCTAAGGATACAGATTGCCTGTGTAAGGTGGAGGCGGAAGAGGGGCATGATGATGCAGGGGACCCAGCCCTAGACCACCTAAATCGTTGATCCCTACCCATGGACTTTTGAACAGGTGGGGGAACTATAGAGATTACACTTAAAGCCACCGATGATCCCACTATAGACCCACCCCTGGACTCATCTGTGCTCCTGGCTGGCTAAAGAAAGACCTGCATAACTTGCCCATACCTGGTTTATGCTTTCAGGACCTCATTTCATCTACCACAGCAGGGTACAGGGGTTTTGTATGTTCTATATTTATTTATAGTTGTTCCTATATTTTGATGTTCTCAGTAAAGATTATGCTTCTATCTCATACATAATTGCCATTCTTTTCATCTCTCTACCACGTTTATTGAGGAACCAGAGAACATATCCTTTGGATGACCTTTATTATCCTAGGAATTTATGGGGATACCTGCAATAATTCGGTACTAGCATGCTGTCTTGCTCATTTTAATTTTATTTCCATACACACTGTGTCATTGTTGTTCCTACCATAGTATCTCACCAGCAGTGCATATCTTTTACTCTCATTCTGGTTTTAATTATCTTTCTTTAAGTTGGACACTCTTTGGGCCAGATTTACTAAGCTGCATTTTTTAGCAGCGCTTTCAAATTGCCGCACATTTTAAGGTCAAAACCCATTAATATTTACTATCCAGAGGTTTTGTCTGTTGTTTTTAAACCCAATGCGATATATTACGGTATGTAAATGTCCAAACTGATGGCCTTTTAACTTAAAAAAAAGCCCCGCTGTCGGTTTGTAGTTATAAAATGACATACACTGCTGTAACGGGTGGTATACTGGCGCCCTGGAATATAAACAAACCCAGGCCTGCCCCCAACCCAGAGGTTCCTACCAGATCCTGAAGAACCGCCAGAGAAGACGCGCTGTTTCTCTATTGGTCCCAGATGTGACGCTCCACTAATCTGTAATAGAGAACAGCATTAGTGGGGGTCCAACACCAGATGACAACCTGTGGGAGAGAATGGGGCATATTAGTACACGGGTGTGGTAATCGTCTTCACCGGCCACGGCCTCAGACACCTCTTTTCGCCAATGCCTGATGAACGGAACGGTACCTCTCCCGCTCCTTCCGGTTCCATCTCCGCACCTGTGGAAGGAGGGGAGGGAAAACACCACGCAAAACACAGGGAGAGATACTTACCACCTGTTCTTGTCACTTTGCTGGATGAATCCACCTGCAAGAAAACACTTACCTCAGCTCCCCGTATCCAGCCTCGTGTCCCCCTAACATTGCCCTATCCAGGGCCTAGTGCCCTCTAAACACTACCGGAACCAAGTGCTCCCTGAGGCCTATCACTCACCTTCCAGGAGCCTAGCTCCTACCTGTTCCAGGGCCTAGCCCCCTGCTAACCAAGGGTCTAACACCCTTCTCACCACACACCGGGCCTAGCGATAGGTGATTATATTGGTAAATTAATGAAGTAAAATATTAAGTGCTAAGTGCAGTCACCAAATGAAGAGGCTTTTTCCAGGTATTGGGGTAGATCCAGAACTACGTTTGCTGTACGTTTACTCGCGTAGCGTATTTTCGTGTGCGTAAATTCTATACACTCCCCTAGGCACACCCCTTGAATGTACGTATTTTGTCAAGATACGCTTTCCAAACACTACCTTAACTTTTGCCAACGTAACTGCAGTGATCCGCACACGTACGTATGGGCAACACGTATTTACGCAGCTAAGCACGCCCATACTGTACACTTTAAATACAAACCCCCGCCTACTTAACGTATTTCAGACGTATTTTGGACTCACGTAAAATTGGCACGCCCACACGTAAGTATTTACGCGACACGTGAATGGCCCATACGTTCACAATTAGGCTACCCTAACTTCAGCCGGCGTAAGCGAGTGTTAATACGCTGGCTACGCTAATGCCGCACCCTCCCAGCCTCATTACCCTCCCCCCACCTACCTGCACTAACTGCAGCGTAGTAACGGAGGGGAATCCCCCCTCCAGCGTTACTACACTGCTACTACGGATGCCCGATCCACGAACGGGCGTTTCCGTAGCTACACCGGGCAACATCTTACCAGCGTATGCGCAGATCAGCTTTTAAGCTAATGTTACGCTGCTGGCTGGAGTCTTAACGCCAGCCAGCGTAGGTCTGGATACGGCCCATCGTGTATATTATTACATAATATGATGGTGCTATATAAAAACCTATCAATGACTATATAAAATAAATAAATCATGTAGTTAGATTTTATTTGTGGAGCAGTTCCTAAAGTTCTGGAACAGCAGAGTTTCTGCAAAGACTGTTTATTTTCCATAGTCCTCTGCTTCCATAGCTTCCATAGCCAATTTATCTGTGAGAGGTGTAGCGTGTTGCCATCCCGAGTGCAGGCAGTCCCAGTTGGTGGCCAATCTATCCCGATTAGCTGCCGTTCGATCACATGGGACATCTGCGAGCCAATCAGAGCAACCATCTTTGTGGGGGAGAGTGCGGCGAGCCAATCATGGCTTGCTGCATCACCGCATCCAGGCAAACTGCTCCCATCCACCCCCACGGTGGGGTATTTAAACCGCCACGTGGGCAGGGAACAGGCAGGAGTGAAAGGAAGAGGCTGAAGAGAGAAGGTGGAGCAGTGCACTGGAGAGGAAGACAGGGACAGAAGCAACTGAAAATTAGAAGGAAGAGCTGGAGAGAGTGACAGTAAAAATATAAGTAAAAAATGGGCCATAAAAACCTGCCCTTTCCCTAGGGAACCCATTGAACGCTTTTGAAAATCCATTAGGAAGAGGAGACTGCCAAATATGCAACATTTCATTCTGAGTGTGTTTTTTGTAGCATAAAAAGGTTTACATCTAAAAGGCGAATTTACATTTACAGAGAAACCCATTATTAAGTCACATTGTCAACTTTTTTTTAGAGACGCAACTTAAAAAGCTTTTTAGTTTCATATAGATTTTTTTTATTAACATGCTTTCCCTGAACAAACTCAATCAATCGCTACATTAGAATTTGTGAAATGGGATGCTGGATATTTCATTAATAATAAGAAAGGACAAAAGTCGAACAATCTAATGAGCCTATGTGTGAGAAATGTTGTTAAATGACACATTTTTTATGCTGTCTTGCCTTACTGTATTAGGTGGCGGGTCATCGCAAACAGGCAATAAAGCCTAATTATAACTTCAATGTGTAAAAAGAAAAAAAAATAACAAGACAAATTAGGAATCAATGACATTTGATTTGGTAATTACTCAACCACTGCAGTTTAATAAGACTGTTAATGAGGTGATCTTAAACCCTCTAACTGATGCTGTTGTCAAAAGTTATTAATTAACAGACTATTAACAAACAAAATGTTATGCTTAATTATTTTTACAACAGGCTGGTGCTCTGGTCCTTGTTGCCACTCTAATCACCATATTTATGCCACAGGGAAATTTACCATGTAGAATTGTTATTTGTGATATTTAAGATGATGATTGACTTAATGGACGTGATCCAGAGGTGATTTTCTACTGCACATGCTCAGAACTATTGGATTCAGGTTTGAGTGCTATTTGACCGTCGGTGACTTGCGTTTTGAGGTGGAGGGATGAAGCCAATGTACAGTCAGGGGGCGTGCCCAAGCTAGCGCACCCAATCAGGTCCTAGGACCTCACATCTTTCATGACCTCTTTCAGACACTGCCGTCGGGATGTAACGTTTCCTAAGCATTGCAAAGCATCAGAAATCACTGCCAATGTATTGTGTATGTGTTCATTTAAATTTTTTATTTAGCAAAAAAATATGTTGTCAGTTTTTATGCCTTCATATTACAACTGAAGAGTTTTATTACATTTTTTTTTTTTTTGAGTTTTCTCAGAACTTTATAAAGTTTGGTTTGGACCTCGATAGACAACATTCACTCAAGCAGTTGTGAAACTACAAGTCCCATCATGCTCAACAAAGTGCTGGTTTGAGCATGGTGGGAGTTGTATTTTCACAATACTTGCACCACTGAAGGTCACCTCAGCTTGGTTTAGACGTAGAGTAGTTTCATTTGTAATCAGAGGCTTTGAGTTCAGATTCAATGATAAATGAAGTCATTATTTTGTTCCTGTTTTTGTGTTGATACATAATGATACAACTAATGCACTCTGCATATCTCTAACATTTGATTGCCACATCTCCTAGCATTTCAAGTAGCCTCCAAATGATTGAATGACCTCTGATCTATGAAATGACTCAGCTTCAATTTGCATTAGAACAACACCCTGATATAATATTTTTCCTATAACAAACAACAAATTGTTAAGCATTCCACATTAAAAGCAGACTAACCTTGATGTCACTATGAAATTACCTGTTCTCGAATGACTTATGTTTCTGCATTAGGAAAAGTCATTTATTGAGGGACATTCTCCGGAAAGCAGAAATTATGTTTTTCAAAAGAACACTGAACAATTCTGTAAACAAGCAAATCTAAGTGATATGGACCATTAGCTGAGCAGGAAATGAGGGACATAAGGCTTTATTCTATTTTGATAGACTGATATTGACAGAGTAATTTAGGGCATTGCTTTGAGATCATTTAGGACTGTTCAGAGTCTTTACCAATGCTACCCTCCTTTGCAGGGCTGACAACAGGGGAAAACTGTTGAAGAAGAGAGCATTCTGTAAGCCGTCTCCTTCTCTATTCTGATGACTGCTCTAGTGTCTGCTCTAGTGTCTGCTCTAGTGGAGGCTGGTGCAGTAGGAGGTGTCAGATGACATCATCTTCCTGTTGGTCTGTTAGACTGCCCAGGTGGGACCTCTGCCAGTTGGAGTTAGTCACTGAAGTGCTCTGACATGCAGCTCACAGTCTGCTTACACAGTAACCCTTTACATACAGCCTGAACCTGCAGAGCTGACAAGCTGCTGCTTTATCATATCCCTGCTGTACTGTGAGTTCCTGTTGTTGCAGAACAACCATCTATACTGCTGAATACATTAACCCCTTGTGTACCAGTACTGCATAATCTGTTACCACTTGACCAGTACTGCATAATCTGTTACCACTTGCTCTCTACTAAATAAACCTAGAATCTGGTTAAGTGTATTTGTGTGGACTACAATCCATATCCAACATCTGCTGTCAGCTATCTTTCAGGACTATTGCCGCACCCCCTATTTGACGTCACGGATGACTTCACATAAGGACGGGGTCTCGCTGATGTGTCCTGAGCCCCACAATTTCTGATGGCAGCCCTGCTCCTTTGAGTCACCAGACACTAGACACTAAGGAGTGTTGTGCAATGGTGGCTTATGATCCCAACCAGTCTATGGAGCTATAACATAAGTGGCTAGAATACCTGGGATATGACAATGCCTTGATATGATGGTGACAGGAATGACCTTGAGCAATCCTAAGAGATCGGCATGTGAGAGCTGCATAAAGGGTGAGGCAACGTAACTCAAGTCTCAAGTCAAAGGAGCAGAATTAAGAATATCTGCATGGATCTACCAATGTATGGAGGCAGATCCATGCAGTAAACTCAAGGTAGGGGTATAGACATGGGGTACTTAAGGTAGGGGGTATTCTACCTATAGACATGGAAGTGTCCATACCTCTTCACGTCAGAGGGGAGTAACAGGGGTGTTCATTCCTCTCTTCCATGAGTAATAATAGAGTATTGCATGTACAGAACATGCGCGGGGGGTTTAATACAGTCCATTCCGTCTCAAGCCCCTCAGCATATTCTGCTTATAGTCATCCAGCATGTACTATCTTCAGACACAAAACATTTTCTACCTGTAAGGACATAGTACATTCTACCTGTAATCACCCAGCATCTTCTATTTGTAGTCAAAATAGAATGAAACATCTTTGAGAAAGCTGCAAGGAAGGCGAAACGCGCCTCAGAATCTGTGATACCAAGTGGATGATCCCAGCGTTGTATGATTACTCTTCTTACCTAAATACCAGTGTCTCCACCACTGGCACGATAAGGAGAGTAGAATACTGTCTGGAAGGGTCGAAGCGTGACTGTGAGTTCACTAGTTACCTCCTGGATAGGGGAAAAATTGTGCTATTAGTGTATGATGAGACCCAGTTGACTGAGACCCATTAGTTGATGAGACCCAATTAATACATTGATGGTGCTATGTTATGATTGTTCTGACAATACTTATACAGGTTAAAATATGGATGCTGTCCACACATACAGTGTTTTTACTTTTGTTTTTGTTTGCTGCTTTTGTAACATTACATTTACTTATGTAAAATAAATAGTATGTTTTAATCTTATGTTAACTTTTGGTCAATGATTCCTGTGTGCACTGCTTAAGGTGTTTACTTTCTATTCTGCCTATCTTCTAAGGGTTAATAGGCTACCCCTCTTTGTCAACCTGTAGTCACCCATCATGTTCTGCCTGTAGTCACCCATAATGTTTTACCTGTAGTCACCCAGAATGTTTTACCTGTAGTCACCCAGAATGTTTTATTTGTAGTCACGCGTCATGTGGCAAGGCAACTATATGTACAAGTATTTATTTATTTATTAACAGGTTTTTATATAGTGCCATCAGATTACGTAGCGCTTTACAATTTTAACAATCATTATAACAGGACTGGTTGGTAACAGACACACTGGATGGGTAAGAAGGCCCTGCCACAGGCTTACACTCTATTAGGGATTGATACATAAGGGAAAGTGCTATATAATCACACAGTGGACCAGCCAGCTTGCATGGTAAAAGTGCTCAGTGCTCTGTATGATCAGTCACACAGCAGTGTTACTACTGAGCAGACGTGTGCTGTGGAGCTCAAGGCCCTGCGCTTACACTCTATTAGGGATTGATACATAAGGGAAAGTGCTATATAATCACACAGTGGACCAGCCAGCTTGCATGGTAAAAGTGCTCAGTGCTCTGTATGATCAGTCACACAGCAGTGTTACTACTGAGCTGAGCAG
>WWET01007278.1:0-22302 GCA_011038615.1 Limnodynastes dumerilii
AATAAGAAGCTGGGCGGTTTTAAATAATGGTGGTGCATATGAGCCCTTATGAGACAGACGAAGATTCCGTCCAGACAGATGGGCAAGGAGAGATCGGACTGGCGTGTATGAGTGCAGTCCCTAACGGGTAGGTATGCACAGGTAAGTGCGGTCTCAGCAGGTAGGTATGTTGCAGGTCAGGCCGATGGATGTACTGCAAAGCAGGAAGGTAGGTATAAGTCTGGCAGGTAGATATACTGCAGGTTCTGGCAGGTAGGTATAGGTCTGGCAGGTAGAACTGCTTGGTAGGCAGGTAGGTATACCGCAGGTTCAGGCAGGTAGGTATATGTCTGGCAGGTAGAACTGCTAGGTAGGCAGGTAGGTATACCGTAGGTTCAGGCAGGTAGAACTGCTTGGTAGGCAGGTAGGTATACCGCAGGTTCAGGCAGAGTAACTAGAATAATGCTAACCGTCAGGAAAGCAGGAACCAGGCTCCTAGTTTGAAGACACGAAGATCTGGCACCGGGAGACAGCTGACGGGTTTAAATAGCTCGCTCCTGCCGCTGATTGGGTCTTCAGACACGTGCTCCCCTGGCCTGCTTCAGGATTGGCCGCGGGGAGTCACGTGACGTCTTTCAAGATGGCCACGCCCAGCAATCTATGAGGACGCCGGGGACCGCCGGAGACCTGGACGTCGGGAACGAAGTGCGGTAACAGCTGTGAGGAGTCTTCTTACCGGGTAAGTAACGCGGCTTCTGCCCCATGTCCCATAGGGGTGGCCACCGGACACCTTAACTGATTCTTGGAGGGATGTTTAGCAAAGAGTTTCTGAAGTCTAAGTCTAGGTGCTTTGACATCCGATGCATAGATCCATGCATGTTCTTCTGGACCGAAACCCTTCCAATCTACGAGGTACTGGAGATGGCCATATTGAATTCAAGCATCGATATTCTCTTTAATCTCAAATTAATCTTTGTCAGCGTCGATAACCTTAGACGGCTTCTTGATGGGAGTATAGAATTTGTTGATGACCAAGGGCTTGAGCAGAGAACACTTTGGGCACTCGGAGATAAGGTGGATAATCAAGTTGGTATGCCACAGTATATAAAAAAAACTGTTTCCAAAATGGCGCTATAATAGTCTATCCCAGTAACAATACTCACTTAATGGTCAGCTGCCACTAAAAAGGGGACTACCCTTCACAACCACAAAGAGAAATATAAAATAGATAGCGCTGTGATACATAAAGATTCTTATTTATTATTAAAATACTAATTAGCTATTAGCTGTAATAACCAAACCAAATTAATGGTTTATAATACAAGGCAATATCCCACAACTACTGTCAATATGAATGCAATGAAACAATATCATTCATAGTAGAAAAGACACTCTGTAGCAAATGTTCATAGGACCCTTTACTCCTTGGGTAAAGACGATATGATAACAATGTTGCAAAAACAGTTTCCGGGGTGTATGATGGAAAATAAACAAATGGGCTGTGTACTAGAAGCAGGAATAGATGGTAAAATCAGCAGTACTTGTTCATAAGAGCATATATAACAGAGGAGAGAATGGGTATACAGACCAGCTGATGTTCCCGACAGGCTGCGTGTCCGATGGTAGCTGGAACTGGCGGCGTCTCGCCTTGTGCAGTATAGACGCGTGGTCTGTTAGCCTCCTCGTCTCCCTCCGTCTAGTAAGCACGTGTGGTCATTAGTGCTTCTGATGTCATACCCGGCTAGGTGGGCCGCTCAGGCACCACGTCCTGACCTGGTTCTCCGTTAGAAGCAGTGGCCACACTTTTTACACCTTTGATGCTGATAATTGCTCCTTTAAATGGATATTTGAACGTCCCGTATAAGAATGGCAGAGCAAAACTTGGTACAGCGACAGCAGTAGTGGAGATAAGTCTCTTATGCGTTTCTCCGCTCACAGTAGCGGTTTCATCAGAGAGATAGGTTTCCACGGGTATGCCACAGGGTTGATGACCTTGGAAATTTTAAAAGGACAAATGTACCTGGGTGCAAATTTCATTGATGGAACTCTAAGGCGGAGATATTTAGAGGACAACCAGACCTTGGGGCTGATTCAGAGATGCGATTGCGAATCTAATGTTAAGATCCTAGCGGGTTCCATCCCACTGCATAAAGAGTCACTCCCCTTGCAAACAGCGGTGGATCTTAAACTTAGACCACCATTGACTAGCCCTAACTCTACGCTGTCATTTGGGATCTTAAGTGACGTGGTAGCGTTCATTGACCACCATTGACTAGCCCTAACTCTACGCTGTCATTTGGGATCTTAAGTGACGTGGTAACGTTCATTTAAGATCCTAAGTGTCAGCCCGCGCCCACTTTCCCTCATTTCCCTGCCTCCCCCCGCCCATTTCCATGCAAATCCTTAAGATCTTAAAGATTTGCAGCACTTAAGATCTTAAGTGCTTGTGTACGATTCAAACTTACGCTCTTAGCGAATTTACGCTCCTAACCGCTACGTAGACGGCGTTGCACTATTACTATGCATGCGTAGTTTTGCGAATTTTCTAGGATCTTAAATATACGCTCCTAAGTGCCGTAGAAATCGTATCTCTGAATCAGGCCCCTTATCTCCAGGGCGCAACAGAGGAACTGCCTGTCTTCCGGTCCGCTTGAATTTTATACCGCTGTGAAGCTTTCAACACAACAAGGATGACCTTTTATTAAGACTTAGCGAATTTTCTAAGGAGGACCTCAGAAGCAGGAACCTGAGAAGCGGGAAGTGCAGAGGGATGTAGACCATATGTTACTTTGAAGGGTGTGGTATCCAAAGATTCGTGGTAGTGAAAGTTATGAGCGAATTCTGCCCATGTTAGTAGTTCAAAAATGTATATCGAATCCTGGCGCTACTGGAGAGAGAGCTGCTGTATGGGGGGAAATTGCAATACCCCCTATATACCAAAGTACAGAAAAGCAAAAAGAGAGAGCTGAAACAGCGCTAAATTAATTTAAACTATAATTTCTAATGCTGGTTCTGTTGAAAGAAAACAAAAAATGGCAACCTAGAGTAAAAAATAACACATTTATTGTACCATAAACATAACCATTAAAATAAGTGGAAAGTTAGACATCCATAATTGCGCTATATAGTTGAGTGAATCACATAACATATATGGGCACGTTGAGACAATTCAGTTGTAATTGCTGAAAAGCTAGGCAGTTAATATATCACAATTTCCACGGAGCAATTTTCACTCGGCTGTATTGTAAAAAGGTTGTGTATTTTATCAGATGACAGGCAAAGAGAGGGGAGGATATTACCCGAACCTCGGGATGTTGGTCTCTGATGTCCAGTCCTCCGCTGTGAGGTAAGCAGATCTTTAGGTAGTCTTTTCGGTGGCCACCGCTGCACCAACCATTTGATCAAATCCACAGCACTTTACGTTCCCCGCTGTCACCGACCTTCAGCACTCAGCCGCAAGTGCGTACACCTTCCTCCGTTAGGTCCCCGGTTTCAATTGCCTTTAGCCCGGTGGTAAAGTGACAAGTGCCCGTATAATGATAGGATAGCAAAACTTCCACAAAAAGAATCTCCACGATTGGTAAAACTCGCTTACGCGTTTCGTCTGGTCCTGCAGACTTTTTCAAAGCTGTGTTATGCTTTTGGAGCATAAAGCTTTCCAAAACCTTGCTGTGAACTGAACTCCTCGATCCGAAATGATCTCTTCAGGAGTACCGTGTAACCTGAAGATGTGTTGCACGAAGAGTTTGGCCAAGACAGGAGCGGATGGAAGGCCTCGGAGTGGAACAAAGTGTGCCACTTTGGAGAACCTATCTACTATTACCCAGATAGTGTTGTACTTGTCGCAGACTGGGAGATCAGTAACAAAGTCCATAGACAGGTGAGACCATGGAATTCTTGGAACGGAGAGTGGTTGTAGAGGGCCAAGAGGTGATCTGTGGGAGGTTTTATGTTGTGCACAACCAGGACAGGCAGCAATGAATTCAGAAACATCTTGGTAGAGAGTAGGCCACCAGTAAGAGCGACTCAGGAAGGCAACAGTTCTCTTAACTCCTGCATGACCAGAGAATTTAGAAGTGTGCGCCCAGTGCAGGATTTTCTTTCGGAGAGACTGAGGGACGAATGTCTTGCCGGGTGGTGGAGGTGTGACCAACTCGTTGTACAGCCACCAGAGGAATAGGATTCAAAATGAACTGGACATCCTCAGAGTCTTCAGTGGAAAAGGAACGAGAAAAATTAAAGCAGGAGAAAAATAATGACCACCTGGCTTGACGAGAGTTGAGGCAGCGAGCTGATTGAAGGTAGAGCAGATTTTTATGGTCGGTCAGAACGGTGAACAGGTGAACTGCTCCTTCCAACATAAAACGCCATTCTTGTAGTGCCAGTTTCATTGCTAGTAGCTCTTTCTCACCGATCGGATAATTCTTCTCCGCGGGCTGAAACTTCCGTGAGAAGAAGGCACGGGGATGGACTTGTCCGTTTGAGAAACGCTGGGACAAGATGGCCCCTACTCCTTCTGAAGATGCGTCAACCTCCACTATGAATGGTAGAGAGAGGTCCGGTTGGCGGAGAACAGGAGCTGTAGAGAAGGCTTACTTCAATTTGTGGAAAGCCGAGATACTTTCCGAGGGCAACTTGGAGGGGTTGGCCCCTTTCTTGGTCAGGGAGGTGATGGGTGCCATGATGGTGGAATCGTCTCGAATAACTCTCCGATAGAAATTACCGAAACTGATGAACCGTTGTATTCCCCTGGTGGTCGTCGGTTGGGGCTAATCTAGGTTCTCAGCGATGTAGTCTTACATTGCTTTGGTCTCTGGGATTGATAAAGGATAGGTCCGACCATGTGGAGGGTTTGACCCGGGAATTAGATCAATTGGACAATCCCAGGGACGGTGAGGAGGCAATTTGTCAGCGGATTGTGGAGAGAAGACATCAGCAAAATCTTGATATGGTTTCGGAAGTCTTTGTTTTTCTTTTCAGTGGAACGTAAAGGTGTCACCTTAGAGAGGCAGCCCCGGAAGCAGTTGGAGCCCCAACTGAGGATTTGGGAAGTGTTCCAATCTACATGAGGATTGTGGAGTTGAAGCCATGGAAGTCCTAGGATGAGAGGAGATGTAGCTTCAGAAATAATTAACAGCTGTACAGTCTCAGAATGTAGTGCTCCAATTCGGAGAGTGAGCGGCAGGGTTAGATGGGAAATAGACCCACCAGGAATACGGCTTCCATCAACTGAAGTAATATATGTTGAAGCAGGAAGAGACGTTGGAGCAGGAAAAGGTTCTGTGGGGATTTGAAGTTCTTCCACTACTCAAGCGGTAATAAAGTTCCCTGCAGCCTCTGAATCCAGAAGAGCAAAATATTCATAGTGCTGAGATCTTAAAACTATGGACACTGGAATTAAACAGTCCCGAAGGTTTGAGGAGCGAATAGGGACTCCTGGGTTGACCTCCTCAGAATCACTCAGGAGCAGGCGTTTCCCGGGCGCTTAGGACACTGCCAGCGAGTGTGCCCGGGCTCTCCGCAGTAAAGACACAGATTGTCCTTGATCCGCAATCGGCACAAGATCTGCCGATTTGCATAGGCTCTTCGGTTGTAGGAACAGGAGATCTAGGACGATGTGATGCAACCATTTTTGGATTGGTTTTCCTCTTACGATCAGCCCGACGTTCTTGTTGTCGTATGTCGATACGTATACAGGTAGAGATCAGGGAGTCGAGGGTTGTAGGTGTGACGCAGGACAGTAATCCGTCCTTGATTCGATCAGAGAGTCCCTCCTGGTAAATTGACATCAGGGCTTCTTCGTTCCATGGAAGTTCAGAAGACAAGGTGCGGAATTGTATGGTATTGTCCCCGACAGACGAATCTTTCTGGCGTAATGAATTCAGAAACATCTTGGTAGAGAGTAGGCGTAAGCGGCAGCAGAGGCAGTGCGTCCGGGTTCATCGAAGATGGTTTGGAAAGTCCGCAAAACATCTTCTAAAGAAGACAGGATTGGACTGGATTTTTCTAATAGCTTGGAAACCCAGGCCAGAGCTCTGCCGGATAGGAGTGAAATGATATAAGCAATCTTAGCTCGCTCAGTCGGAAAACTGGTTGTAACTTGAAGAGCAGTTTGCATTGATTCAGGAAACCGCGACAGAGCAGGATCCCCAGAGAATTTAGCCGGAGTAGAAAGTGGTATCTTGGGTCCGCCAGATGCTGGAGCGGGAACTGAAGCTGATGCTTGGCTCTGAGCCAACACTACTTGTTGAAATGCCCCCATCTGGTTGGTCATTTGTTGGAGGCAGGTCACAACTTGGGGCATCGCAGCTTCTTGCATCTGTATACGTTCCTGGAGAGTGAATCCGAAAGAACTCTCATGAGGATTCTGTCCGTCCCGATCCATTTGGCCAGATCTTACTGTCACGTTCTGAGACTGATCCGCACTGGGTTCGGGCTGGCGAGCGGAAACGGAGAATAAGAAGCTGGGTTTAAATAATGGTGGCGCATATGAGCCCTTATGAGACAGACGAAGATTCCGCCCAGACAGATGGGCAAGGAGAGACCGGACTGGCGTGTATGAGTGCAGTCTCTAACAGGTAGGTATGCACTGCACAGGTAAGTGCAGTCTCAAATAGAGTGGTAGACTGTAGTACAGGCAGGTAGGTAAAATGCAGATCCGGCAGGTAGGTATGTTGCAGGTCAGGCCGATGGATGTACTGCAAAGCAGGAAGGTAGGTATACTGCAGGTCCGGCAGATAGGTATACTGCAGGTCAGGCAGGTAGGTATACTGCAGGTCAGGCAGGTAGGTATACTGCAGGTCAGACAGGTAGGTATACTGCAAGTTCATGCAGGTAGGTATAAGTCTGGCAGGTAGATATACTGCAGGTTCTGGCAGGTAGGTATAGGTCTGGCAGGTAGAACTGCTTGGTAGGCTGGTAGGTATACCGGTGGTAGATTCAGAGGAAATGTGTGGCAAAATTACTTTGCTGAAAGGGTGATAGGTAGAATAGACTCCCATCTGAGATGGTTGAGGCCAACAGTAGAACTGTTTAAATATGCTTGGGATAAATATAAGGGTATCCTAAATCTCAAACTAAATTGTGGGTAAATAGTCTAGGGTCAGTATAATTTTAAATAAACAGCTGGGCAGACTGGATGGGTCATGTGGCTCTTATCTGCCGTTACTTTCTATGTTTCTATGTAAACTAGTCAAAGGCCTGGCAAAATAGCGGGAAAACAATATTCCCAGTATCCCCCATCATGTCTCTCCATCTCCCAATATTGGCCATCATTTCTCTCCAACCCCCCAGCATTCTCATCATTTGTCTCCAGCTTCCCCCAGTATTCCCGATAATGTGTCTCCAGCTCACAGTATTCCCATCATATGTCCTAGCATCCTCCATTATGTCTCCAGCCCCCCAGTATTCCCCATTTGTTTCCAGCTCCCCAGTATTCCTATCATACCTCCAGCCCCCCTCCCAGTATTCTATCCTGTGTCTCCAGATCCCCAGTATTCCCATCATGTGTTTTCAGCCCCTCAGTATTCCCATAATTTCTCTTCACCCACCTATCAGTATTCCCATCATGTGTCTCCAGCTCCCCAGTATTTCCATTATGTCACATCAGTATTCCCATCTTGTGTCTCCAGCCTCCCCCAGTATTCCCCATCATGTTTCTCCAGCTCACAGTATTCCCATTATATGTTCCAGCATCACCCATTATGTGTCTCTAGCCCCCCAGTATTGCTATCATATCTCCAGCCCTCCCCCCCAGTATTCCCATCATGTGTCTTTAGCTATCCAGTATCTCCCATCATGTCTTCATCCCCTCAGTATTCCCATAATTTCTCTTCACCCACCTATCAGTATTCCCATCATGTGTCACCAGCTCCCCAGTATTTCCATCATGTGTTCCAGCCCCCCAGTATTCCCATTATGTCTCTCCACATCACATCAGTATTCTCATCATGTGTCTGCAGCTCCCCAGTATCTCTCATCATATGTTCCAGCCCACCAGTATCCCTCATCATGGGCCTGATTCAGCTTTAATAAGGAGCTTAAAATTAAGACAAGAGAAGGTTACACCTGGGCAAAACCATGCTGATTTCAGGAGGAGTCAAGTTAATTGTACACTTTGCATGTAGGGATATATCTTTGAATTGTTTACTGCACACATATACTGCCTAGCTTCACTTTTAAACTGTTATTTAGACTTGGGCTGGAAAATATTACCTCTCAACTCATCCTGTTTGCAACAGATGAAATATGACTCCCCTGCAATCAACATGGTTTAGCCCAGGAGTAACTTTCCTCTCTTAGGACCTGATTCACACTTAAGAATCTTCTTAAAATAAGAACTTAAAGTCACTCCTGGGCTAAACCATGTTGATTGCAGGGGAGTCATATTTCATCTGTTGCAAACAGTATTAGAGTTGAGAGGTGATGTTTCCTATCCCAAGTCTAAATAACAGTGTGATAGTAAAGCTGGTCAGTATCTGTGTGCAGAAAGCAATTAAAAAATATATTCCTGCAGGAAAAGAATACAATTAACACGACTCCTCCTGCAATCAACATGGTTTTGCCCAGAAGTAACTTTCCTCTCTTAGGGCCTGATTCAGACTTAAGAAAGTTCTAAAAATAAGAACTTAAAGTTACGCCTGGGCAATATCATGTTGTTTTTGGGGGGAGTCAAGTTAATAGCATTCTTTGCATGCAGGAATACATCTTCAAATAGCTTGCTGCACATAGATACTGACCAGCTTTAGTATTACACTGTTATTTAGGTTACTCCTGGGCTATACGTTGTTGATTGCAGGGGAGTCATATTTCATCTGTTGCAAACAGTACTAGTGTTGAGAGGTGATATTTCCCAGCCCAAGTCTAAATAACAGTGTGATAGTAAAGCTGGTCAGTATCTGTGTGCAGTAAGCAATTCAAAGATATATCCCTGCATGCAAAGAATACAATTAAATTAATTCCCCCTGCAAACAACATGGTTTTGCCCAGGAGTGACTTTAAGTTCTTATTTTAAGAAGATTCTTAAGTGTGAATCAGGTCCTTAATTTCAAGCTCCTTCTTAAGTCTGAATCATGTGTCTTCAGCCCCCTAGTATTCCTAAGATGGCAGTTGTGAGTCCCTCCTCTGCTACCTAGCAATATCCTGTCCCTGTTCTTAGGTAGGAGAGGAGGGACCCCCTTCCGCCATCTCCACATTCTGTACCCTACCTCTGCATTCAGAAAGTTCCTACCACATCCAAGATGGTGGTGGAGGTCCTTCCTATCTATTGTCCCTCTGCTGCCACCATCTCCATATTCTGTACCTTACCTCTGCATTAAAGAAGTTCCTGCCACATTCAAGATGGTGGTGGCAGTCCATCTGAAAGACCCCTTCCGCCATCTTAGATGTGGCAGGAACTTCCTGAATGCAGGAAGGTGGAGATGGCAGCAACGAGTCCCGATACTGGTACAGCGTATCCCGATAACGGTGTGAGCGCTTACTGTGCATGCATATAACGGTGAGGGGCAAAATGTTTTATATATGTATATTATAAGCGCACGGCCGTGCCCTTATATTAAGCTTGACTATAATAAACAGTATTCCGCCATTGACGTTCTGTCAGAGGGGGGGCATGGTGTTTGAGGGGCTATATTTCTAGAAGTGTTTTACACATTAAGATTAAAATTTTACCCATCTGTAGAGAATTGTCTCCTGGTGCCACATGGCAAATTTGATAGAAAAAAATGAGAAAATGACAAAACTGGAACACTTCAAAGTGGAAAATGTTGTCTTTGTAATTTCTGTTTTAAAAAGCCACTTGATATAGTTGGGAAGGCAGAACTCAGCGTACAGGGCGTCTAGCAGTTTCTTTTGTTAGGGGGAGTGCCTTTGGGGGGTGATATTTAAGAGAAAATTTCAGTTATTTCACAATTTGGGAAAATGTGCCTTATTATAAAAACAGGAGAATTCATAGTCCAAAAAATTTGTAGAACTAATTATAATGCGTCAAGGAAGTCCTGCAGCCAGGTACACACAAAAGAATGACCAGACCACCACTGGAACAAAGTCAAATGTAAAAGATGTAGATATTGTAGTCCCACACGGCGCTCCTTCCTTTACAGGATGTGTAACAAATCCCCCCGTTGAAAAACAGACCTTAATCGTTCAGTCCACATGCACATAAAATGGAAAAGAGAAGAGGGATTGTAGTTAAAAAACGTTTTTAATTTCCAAAAAGACAATCAATCTATTTAAACAGTTTAAATCATAAAAAGCACAATAGCACAAATCGGTAAAGCATGGGAGCATACCAGAACATAGAAGGGAGTAATGAGATATTAGAACAGCGCTATAAAACCTCCCTTTCGCAGTAAACACCTCTCACCGGGCTCCTCTCATCAATGCGTTTCAGCTGGTGTCTCCAGCCTTTTTCAAGATGTGTGAGGAGGAGGTAAGGAGAGGATTTAAATACCCCGCCTTGTGTTTCAATTGGTTAATGGTGTAGCATTGGAACTTTATACACAATAGAATCGGCAACACATGTTTTACAAAGTTCCTATGTTTTCAGTAAAGAGATATTTGCAATCATTGATGTTGAAGACAATATAAAAAAAAAGCATACAATGAAAAGGGAATATTCAACAAACAGCAACGTAACAAACATCGGCAGCATAATAAACATTGCAGTATTGTATTCCTATCAATGGCTGTATTATTTGCAGGAATAATATTGGTTTTTAATAAGATAAGGTTCCTACAGTCTATCATTGAAAGACGCAAATAGCGTGGCATATTGTTACGCAAATCTACAAAGGCTTTTTCTATCTCCTGATGTGACCATTTAATATCAGTAGGTTGATTAATTAAAAAGATTTTTCTAACTTTGATATCACAGAAATTGTCTGAAAGGGGATATATTAAAGGAGAACACACTTAATTTTCCTTAAAAAAAACAAAACATACCTTATTTTTCTTAAAGGGGAACTTACACATTAATCTTACTTTAAATAAACTACACCTACATTTTTTTTAAGAAGGATATATAATTATATATGATGTCATAACTAAAAAATTGCACCTCATACGTCCCTAGATCCCATATCGAAGAACCTACCCATAAAATACAATTCAAACAATTGGGAGGGGCTAGAGGTACCTTGTGATGTTCAAATACACTTGACATTTGAAACATCTTTCAAATATAGGTCAAATTAAACCACAGGAATTAGTAAAGAATTAACATCATAAACAAATCAATAAACCATTATAAAAAAAACAGTAAAATATAGATCTAGACTGGGAAAGGATGTGCAGTTTTCGTTACAAAAAATTAACATGTTGCAAAAATCATAAAAACCATTTCAGCTCGAAATCTAAATTTAAGCCTTTGGGATGTAATGACTGTAATTCAAAAATAGATTGCATTTCTGCTATTGCTAATTTTGTCTCTAAATAACTATTTTTCCATGTGGTATTAACGGTTTTAATACCCCCAAAAGGACTTGATATATGTAGACTGATGACAATTTTTAAAGTGTGATGAAAGTGAGTGTTTCCAATCTCTTTCGCATATTTCTGATATGTTCCATTAATTAGGTTTTTAATGGCCTGGAAGTTCTGCCAACATAGATTAAATCACAACTACATTGAATAATGTACACCACGTTAGAAGTGTTGCACGTAATGAATTGTGAAATTTTAACATGCTTTTCATTAACAAAAATAGAATCATATTTCGATTTTTCCATTTTGACCATTTGACAGCCCTTACATACTCCCCATCTGTGGAAGCCCTTTGTTCTGATATACAATCTATTCTTTTCAGGCAGAGAGCTATGAACTAAAAGGCTCTTTAAATTATCTGCCCGTTGATATAGAAAAGATGGTTTAACAGGTAATGTGGTACCAATAACGGGATCCTTATAAAGAACTTTCCAATATTTGGATATAACTCTCTCAAATTGAATTGAATTGTATTTAGTACAGAATGGCCACTTATATTTATTGTAAGTGGCCATTCTGTACTAAATACAATTCAATCCAATGGGAGCCCTGTATTAACAATTTGTCACGTGACCGCAGACGGGGGCGGCGGGACGCGCCGCGGAGGAGAAGACAGCAGCCGGAGGAAGACTTCAAAGGTAAGTATAAGGAGTGCTGAGTGCTGGGCAGATATGATGAGGATAGTTGGCAGACATGATGATGATGAGTGCTGGCAGACATGATGATGATGGGTGCTGGGCAGACATGGTGATGATGGGTGCGGAGGTGTGCGGAAGAGGGGGGGTAGTCATATGGCAAGTATATAACAAACTATATTTTGAGTGGAAATGTTGGGGGGTCGTCTTATACGCCCAGTCGTCTTATACGCCGGCAAATACGGTACCTCTTCAATTTTTTCTTCCACGGTGTCTAGAAATTCTCTTCCATAGCCCTTCTGTAAAAACTGTTTAAACCAAATAACCCCAAAAATTAGGGAAAGGCAGCGCTGTAGTCAGGGACCACCAGTTGATATAAAGATATACCTACTGTGATGGCTGAATATATACACACAACACCAATGTAATAAATAATATAAACAGTTTTATTAAAAAGTAATTAAGAAAAGACCTCCAAAAATCCTATTGTGCAAAAAGATATGATACTAGGCAGCTGCGTTGTTGAGGTGGAGCAAAGCGCCATTGTTTTTTTTACTTCTGTAAAAACTGATTGCATTTGATTTTTGAATACCCCATCCTCACTGCAATTTCTTTTCAGCCTTCGATATTGACCTCCTGGGACATTTTCCAACTATTTTTTATGATGGGAACTGAAAAAGCTGATAAATGAATTAGAATCAGTAGATTTTCTAAATGTCTTGGAGTGTATACAATTATCCTTAATATACAGTGTAAGTCTAAATAATTAATTTCAGTATGAACTTATACAGAAAGACAATGTTATATTTAGATTATTCATGTTCAAATAAGAGCAAAAGAGGTCCAAAGACTCTTTATCTCCCTGCCAGAAAAAAATGATGTCATCAATATAGTGTTACCATGAGGAGAGGTTCGCCGAGAGGCCATGCCCCTGCCAAATGGTGTCATCCTCCCAGGAGGTCATAAACAGGTTAGCATAGCTGAGCGCGAACCTCATCCCCATGGTTGTCCCCTATATAATCAGATGTCTTCATTACAACAACTGACCCACCCTTATTGGCGGGTTTAATAACTACAGAATCATCTGTTTGTAGATCTTTAAGGGCCATGAATTCTTTCTTATTTAGATTAGGTTTACCTTTATTTTTATTAAGATTTTATTTCATTAAATCATCACATACTAGCTTATTGAAAGTCTTTGTAAAGTGTCCTTTGACATGTTGAGGATAAAAGCTGGAGGATTTTTTAGAGAAGGTTTTATAGAAGAAGTAGAAGCAATTTCTTCTAAAGATTTGTTGCCCCCTCTATCTTTATCAGTAAAAAACTTTTTAAAGTGATTTTTCTTACAAACGTTTGTCAATGTCAATATATAACTCAAAGGGATTGATGCCCTTCATTGGGGTGAATTTCATTCCCTTTTGTAAAACAGACAACTCCGTAGGGGTTATTACCCTTTCACTTGAATACAAATTTTTACTCTCAACAATATCAGACTCAGTATTTTCAGTGTCTTGGATAAGAGGTGGGACTAGATTATCACCAAATCTAGAGATAGATGGTAAGGCAATATTAGTGGGTATCTCACCCGTACAATCACTTAAATTTTTCTGTTTACTTATTTTTTCTGTTTATTAGTTTTATGTTTACCTCCTCTTTTTCCTCTTTGATGGACACAGCATTTGGGTTTTGGTTTCCATTCATTTTTTTTAATAATGAAATTCTTGGTATGACTTTGGATGAGGGAAATGGAACTGAGCGGGAGAAAAAAAAATTATCATTAGAACAATCATTCATATAATTGTCATCATAATGCCACCAATCGTTTTCAAAAACATCTCCAAATCTGTTTCTAAGTGGCATATGGATATCTTCCCTTTCTCACTGTCTATTAGGGCCTCTGTATATTTTTTCCCATCCATCATTATAATTATGTGGGCGTGAAGATGTTTTGAAGTATTCTGTCCTATTTACAGGATAGTTACCTCTATTAAATTGAGGTGGAAATTATGAAAACTCTTTATTGCATTTTTATTTTTGTTATAATATTTGCCATTATTAGTTTTTCTAAATTGTTGATTAAAATTATCATCATAGTGAGCCTTATTGTTTTTAACCGCCTTTGCAAAATTCTATTTACTATTGGAGCCACTAATTTCCTGTAGGGCATGTGGGATGGGGTTCTCATTACCTTAAATACAATCTTGTATTGATATTGTATTGTATTGATCCCTTTGATATTTACTTTGTTTCCTTTCCATTAATTCTTGTGTACTTTTACTAATACTCCTTGTTATACGCCCTTCCCAAACCCTAAACTCCTCAGTATTAGAAAAGCTACCTTTTTGTGATATAATTGTTTTATAGATTGATTGTCTTTTTGGAAATTAAAAATGTTTTTTTAACTACAATCCCTCTTTTCTATTCCATTTTATGTGCATGTGGACTGTGAGATTAAGGTCTGCTTTTCAAGTGGGGGATTTGTTACACATCCTGTAAAGGAAGGAGCGCCGTGTGGGACCACAATATCTACATCTTTTACAGGAGAATTCAAAGTATTGCGCATGCCAAGAGCGAGCCACCTGCTGGGTGTACACAGTTTCCCTTCACATGAGGAGATTTTCCTCTGTGTGCTGGAGGAGAAGTGAGCCATAAAAACTCCTTCTGGTGGGTTTTTTTTAGGTTGAGGGGGGCACATGGTGAAAACTTCAGCTTTTACTTCACTTTAATAAAAGAGATAAAAGCTCCCTAGTGCGCGAGGGGAATCCCCACCCCCCAGTGATGTCATAATTTATTCACTGCACAAGCCAGGGTGCAGGAGATTTGAAAAGTGATTATGCTACTACTCAGCTCTAAAGGTAACTGTTATCATGCTGCTGTCATATCTGTAAAGACTGCATAATAATGACTGCACAACATGAGGATCTTATGTATTCCCTCTGAGAATTTGTTAAGTCTATTCATAAATCCCACCACTATCCTTAAGAGCATACATAGTGTTTTGACTACATCTAGGCCTCTTATTCCTCCAGATGAAACCACGACTCAAACACTGGAATACTTTATTAAAGAATTGCAGGGGTTAATGTCTGTGTAGTGTTTTCTTCTTTTTTTTTTTTTTGACACACTGTAAACGGAGCGCTGCATGGCTACAAGTGTAGCCATGCTGTATACACAGAATTACAAGGATCACCTTTGCTAATCCTTGTAATTCAATGAGTACAGCATGGCTACACATTGCAGCCATGCAGCACTTTGGATTTTTTTCACGCATGCGATTTGCTGCGATTATTTAAAGGGCTAATCGCGGTGATTTTTTAATGAAAATCATGGCGATTAAGCCCTAAAAGCATCGCGGCACATCGCCTGTGTTTGAAAAAAATCGTGTTTTAGTGAATTTGGAAAAAAAAAAATTGCGGGAAAATTGCCGCGATGCCCCGCGATTCAAAATCGCAAAAAAAAAAATCGAGTTTAGTGAATCTGGCCCTATGTGTGTATGTGTATTTGGTGTGTACTTGGTGTGTATTTTTTATTGCAGAGTATGTGTTTGTGTATTGCAGAGTATGTGTGTCTAAGTATTACAGAGTATGTGTGTCTGTGTAGTGCAGAGTATGTGTGTCTGTGTCTTCAGAGTATGTGTGTCAGTGTTTTACATGTGCATCTTGTAACGGATTAATGGTACAAGTATGTCTATGTTATGTCTTTTGTAGATATGGATGTTATTCAAAGTCAAGCGCGCACTATGCTTGGCCTTGTTATGCTTGGGGTTCAACATGACAGAACGTTGGCAAAAAGGAGGAAGAGGACTATGAGGCCCCGTCGTTTCTGGTCCAAGGATTGGCTGTTTCAACGTGAATCGTTGTCACATATGCCCCTGCTTAATGAAATTCGTGAGAACAATACCGATGATTTCAGGAATTATCTGAGAATGGATGACGAGACCTTTGAGCAGTTATTGAATATTGTGACTCCAGCCATATGGAAGGAAGACACCAAGATGAGGCAAGCTATAACAGAAGAGCAGCGTCTGGTGTCAACATTGAGGTTCCTAGCCACAGGTAGATCCTTTGAGGACCTAAAATTTTGGGACTAATCATTCAGGAAAACTTTGAGGCTATCATCTATGGACTGAAAAAAGAATATTTAAAGGTAAGTTAATATCTTCTCTTTTATCCATTAAACACACACAGCTTGGCTGAGAACAGCTTGGCTGTGAGAAGCTGGTATCATCCATATTACTTATGAAGGCTGTAATAGAAAAGAAAATGTCAAGATATGAATGCATTAACATAATTATTAATATACTTTGTTTTTGTTTACAGTTTCCCTCATCTACGCAAGAATGGTTGGAAATAGTAGAAAGCTTCTACCAGAAATGGAATTTCCCCAGTTGTGGAGGCGCTATTGATGGGAAACGTGTGGATTACTATTGTACGTAATCTACGTATCGTTTCGATACGTAGATTGCGTATATGCGGTCTAAAAGACCGGAGTTGTGGAGATTGATGGGAAACGTGTGGATTACTATTGTACGTAATCTACGTATCGTTTCGATACGTAGATTGCGTATATGCGGTCTAATCTAAAGTGAGAGTGGAGACAATTTTCAAAGACCGCTAGAAGGTGGATAGTAAACAATACTTAGCTGGATCTTCAAATGACGGTCTAACAGGGCTGATGTCTCCGTTCAATTCAAAAGCGATTGACTATAGAGGCACACCTTAAATGATAGCATCGGAGAGACTGGAAATCATCCGGAGGACTCCCCGCTCAGCTTTAGTGTTTAGGAAGCAGGGCATCCACTATGTGGGTTGACTTCAGATGTGTCGAGATGAAAAGGCTTGAACTTGTCCCGCAGTTGCCCCAATTGGTTGTTGTATTTAGGGAGTGCCCCACTCCGTTCACACACTGTCCGGGAACCACTTTATTTTCTTTAATAACACCGGTAAAAGCAGAGATAATATTATGTAGCGTCAGTGAGCCAGCATTCAGACCGGCGGAGCGTCCCACGGACCGGATGCTGTAAACAGCGGGCAGACCACTCACATAAAGCCGGCAGCAGCGAATTTTTGGATTTGAAAATTCATGTGGCTACAAATGGTCAAATTTACACAGACATCTTCAGAAAAGATACTGCCACGACCAGCTTACTCCTTAGTACCAGTCAACACCCCAGATCACCCATTAGGGGCATCCCTATAGGGGAGTACCTACGCCTTCGGCGCAATTGTTCCAGAAATTGTATTTTCGAAACAAGAGCTAAAGAACTCAGGGATCGGCTACGATCTGGAGGTTACAGTAATCAGTGTCTGAAACAAGCCTATAACTGGGCAAAAAATTAGACCCTGTGCTTTCTATTTAAACATCTGCTGCTATATACTTTCTGCTTATCTCCCTGTTACCAACTGACCGTGGTTACATCCAGCAGTCACGCTGTTTACTATACTCTGTGTCCACGTGTTGTTATTGTTTCTACTCTGACACATACGATACATTGTTTCTGGCAGTGGACACTGTAACCACGTGTATGTAGTATTTTGCTATTGGCAAGCAGGTCTTGCTCTCATTCATTATTTATGATTACTACAATGTTTTTTATATTTTGAATGATACATTTACCATCTTGAAACCTTTATACCCTTTTTTAAGACCATGGACTTTATTCACGGCATCATTATTGCCAATGTAAAAATTGTTTTGATTATATCTGTGTGACTCTAGTGATTGGACCAATTATACTTATTTGAGTGTCTATGCTTCTGTATTCGATATAATTGAGGATATATGTATACCCATTAAATAGGTCTGAGCACTGGTATTTTATTAGGGGCATATGAGCACTTCCAGAATAGTGCAGGGCCAGATATACCCCAATTGCGGGGTGAAGTTCAGCCGTGAGGCGACAGGCACCCCCATAGTTTGACAGCCTATGTATTCTGCAGATTAGGGAGGATTTAGTGGTCTCCCTATTTCTCTGGTATTTCCTCTAATTGGTCTAGATGCCACAGTCACACCTATCCATTACTATCAGGGAATTAGGTATACATGATATTCCTTTTGCAGCAGTATAAATTTTATTTATATTTTGCCATTTTTTAGAAAAATGTATTAAAAGTTATATTTTAATCATTACAAATATCAGTACATCTTATATATGCGGAATTCATTTGATTAAGTAGGTGTGCACTATCAAATGGTCCACTGTTTTCTCTTTTTTCTATGTGGGGACCATTCATATAGTAGCACCCTCCCATCATTGTTTGGGTATATTCTTGTCCCTAATATTATTTTGTGACTAAACAATTGTCTGTGCGGTCTCCCCCCCTCCCGTTTCCCTGTTATTTTATTTATGTTCCCTAGGAGACAGGGGAACGTCCAATCCGGGCAGAGAGGTGGAGCGCACGTCCAATCGAGCTGCAGAAGCGCTTCACGTGTTATTTGTTTACATGCCGAGACCAGCATGAGCGAGGGCCTCAGGACATCGTGGGACGTGCTGCAGGGTAAGTTTTAGACATGTCCTCCTGCCTGCTATGACAGCGGTGGCATGTAACAACATGCTCATCTAAAACTTCTTTCTACAGGCTTATGCTGTATTCACTATTTCGGCTATTAAATTCATTTTATCTCACAATTATTTTCTTTTTGAAGGCACATTTTATTTGCCGGTGATGGGGACGGCCATAAGGACACATTTTGCCCCGAGCTATGCCAATCTATACATTGGTGAATTCGAGGAGGAGTACATACAAGGTCTGAGGGACCCATCCTTCTTACCCACAAAGAAAAATCCTGCTCCAATGGGGGACTTGGAAGGATGAATAAATCCTTTTTGCAGGTTCTCCTGAATATAATCCTCCATAGCCTTGGCTTCAGATTGGGCTAAGGAGAATAATCTACCCTTGGGTAGTTTGGAGTTCGGAAAGACGTCTATGGCACAATCATAAGGTCTGTGTGGTGGAAGATGGTCAGCACTCTGTTTAGAAAATACATCTGAGCATATTGAGGAGGTAACCCTTCCAGGGTTTTACAGACAGTTTGAATAGGGAGAGTCAGGCAGCATGATGAACAATCTGTACCCCATTGGAGAATATCCCCACTGCTCCAGTCAATGCGAGGATTATGTTGTATCAACCAGGGATGTCCCAGGATGACTCTGACAGAAGGACATGAAATAATCCAAAAAGTCATTTTTTCAGAGTGACAAGTCCCCACCTAGAGCTGAATGGGAACGGTCTACTGTTTGATGCGCAGTGACTGGCGATTCAAGTTCCTGAGTGGGTACCCCCAAAGTTGTCACCAGAGCAAAGTAAATGAAATTCCCGGCAGCACCACTATCAATGAATGCTAGGGCCTGAACCCTATTATCACACAAGTTCAGGAACACTGGAATCAGGAGAGAATTTTCTGAAGAGAATAATGAATACCCCAGCCGGACCTCTCCATCATCCGACTGGGTCACACTTTTCCCGATGGCTGTACCTTCTTAGGGCACTGGTTAGCTCTGTGCCCTTTGCCACCACAGTGTAAGCAGAGCGCCAAGGTTCGCCGATGGAGCTTTTCCTGGGGACTAATATGAAAAGACCCAAGCTGCATCGGCTCATCATCTAACAGGGTCTCTCGGGTGGCAGGAGCAGAAGCAAAGCACAGTGAGGAACCCCGCTCTGCTGACCACTCCTTGAGATGCCTATCAATTTTAATGGCCAGATGCATAAGGTCCTCACAAGACTCAGCCCCAGCAAACTGCACCATCGCGTCTTTGACAGCGTCTGACAGGCCTATGCAATATTGGCACTGGAGAACAGGATCATTCCACTGGCAATCTGTAGCCCATCTCCGGAATTCTGCAGAGTACTCCTCAGCAGTTCGACGACCTTGACGGATGTTGCGTAGTTTAGCTTCTGCGGTGGCAGGACGGTCAGGATCATCATATAGAAGGCCCAGAGCTTTGAAGAAGGCATCTATGGATTGTTTGGCGGGATCATCACCAAGTAGCTCAAAGGCCCAGGTCTGGGGATCGCCTTGTAACAGGGTAATAATCAATCCAATATGTTGTTTCTCATTACCAGATGACACTGGGTGGAGTTGAAAATAAAGTTTACAACTCTCTTTGAAGGTTAGGAACTATTTGCGATCCCCAGAGAAGCGATCTGGAAGCTCCACCTTAACATCTGTGACTGCACCCCGGAGGCTGCAGGAGGCGATGAGACGTGGGGAACACTTAGGGCAGCAATCGCTTGGTCCTGGTGATTTACTTTATTGGTAAGATCTTGAATGACTTGTCCTCAGTTGGAGACTTGAGTGATTAGAGTTTTTATGGCCTCAGTGACAGCAGGATCCATGAGGCCTATGTATTGGCCGGTTATAATGTTACAACACTCCGGGTTTACCTCGATGAGAACCGAAGTGGTCGTGGCAATATTCGTAGGTTGGTGTGGTACCCCGGGATTACCTCGGTGAGAACTGAGGTGAACACGGGAGAAAGAGATAGAGTGACCGAGTCGAGTACCGGGGCATGTGGTCTTTATTATCGGGGGGTTTTCACCATAGCCCCTGATGGTGGGGATGAATTTGGCTGCGGCTCAATAACCTGGTCGTGCCCCATTGAACCAGACTCGAGGAAGAGAAGAGAAACCCGGAGTGGATACCAGACTGAGGGGAAGGGAGCAGTAAGGTAAGCAGGAATAGAGCCAGTCCGGAAGAGACCGGACTGCGATGGACTACAGAAAACACAGAACCCGGCACGATGGACAGGGACTGGACAAGATGCACCAGGGCTTGCACACACACACTCACACAGCGGGGTCTCCGAAGAGGTAACATAAAGCAGGCACTCAAGGGATCAAAAGATACAGTGGGGAAGGTAGGTACAATAAAGGGTGAGAACCAGAGCAGGGTACACAAAGGGAACTGAGGCAGGAATCAAGGCAGGTAAGTGGGTCACTGAAAGCAGAAGATGTACTTTATTGCGCTGCTAATTCTAGTATCCTGAGTGTGAGTATGGCCCACAAGTAGACCCAGGCAGCTGGGGTAGGGGGTGGAGCTCCCTCTCAGACAAGCCCCTGAATATCCCTAGGGATATTCTGGATATATAGGGAAAAAAAGGGCTTATAGTTAATTTACCATCAAGTTGCGGGCATTGATTTATAAACAAATTGACAAGGCAGACCTTTTATCATCAGCAGAGACTTTTAGTAAACCTAATCAACGGTTCCCCCGGGACTACCCACACAAAACAAACTGTTGGTTCTATTTACAAAGATAGCAATTGAACATCAATCACAACGCAGCTGGATCCACATCAAAGAAAGAGAGGAGAAAAAATCCACTTGCACTACAAGAAGTTCAATTAACATCAATCAGCACACAGCTGGGTGCAGAACATCACAACAGGATACTTAATCTCATACAACCCCGCCACAAACCGACAGTGCAAAACAGGAGAGAGCGATCAAAAGTCCCAGCCACATCAGTCCCTGTACCGTATCAGCACCCAAGTATAACCGACACCCTGAAGAAGCCGTTTATTCGGTGAAACGCGTAGGTGGTGAAGGCTTTAAGCCTTTCAAATGGAGATCTCCACACTTGGTTACTGAAGGGAGACGGCGCGAGTAGGATCTCCGGTCGTCCTCAATCTGTGTGAACACAGCGGTGTGCACGCCGCTGCATCCACGTATAGAGATACTTCACTCACCCCTGTATGAACACAGGGGATAGAGAAATTTGGGACTAGAAGAAAGCAGTTCTGGGACATCGCCACTCTGAAGGAGAGGATGCATGGATAGATACCGAGGACCTAAGCCGGACGAAAAATAACAGAATGGCATATCTCCTATGTAATCCGAGCAGCTGTGGCCAAGGACCTGTCCACTTCACTACAGACTGGTGAGTGCAACTCTCATATAACCTGTTTTTAGTACAGAACTGTCCGTATTAAAGGATCCCCTACGGGACTGACACCTGTACAGAACTATACAACGCATTGTAACCGCTTCCTCACTCGGTGAGACGCCGTAAGAACTGACAGTGGGTCTGCGCTCACACAGAGGACCACAGACTTAAACCACACGATTTTAGGACTCCGTGTGCTCTAGAATAGATCACAGTTTCAGCTCCTAATACTTTGCTACTTTGTGCATACGAAAGGGGTACCCCTATTCTGACCTAATAAACAACCTGAAACGCTCCTGATACAACAAACTGATTTCCCTAC
>WWET01007278.1:42593-53781 GCA_011038615.1 Limnodynastes dumerilii
CCCCGCCGCGGCTCTTCCCCTCTGGGGCGGGACGCAGGCTCTATGACATTGTGTGACCCCAGGTCATGCAACGTCATAGAGCCTGCGTCCCACCGCAGAGGAGAAGAGCAGCGGCGGGACTACAGGGAAGGTGGCCGGAGATGCATTGCAGTGAGCGCAGCGGCATCCCCGGCCACAACCAGCTCTGCAGCGCGGGGGGGTGCAGGCTTCTAAGAGAAGTCTCCACCCCCTTGCAAAACACCCGGCGGGCCATATAAATGTCCTCAGCGGGCCGCATGTGGCCCGCGGGCTGTAGTTTGAGAACCCCTGTCCTACATGTTTGCCCTGGAAAACTGCTTATATACCGAGCACTAGTGTTCTTGGCAGTCCTGTGTATAACCCACTTCAGACTGTACTCTTCCCACCCTACAGTTTGATTGCAGCCACGTTTTACTATATTAATGCTGCTTTCCCTCTGTCTGCAATATATCTGACCTGGACATCCAGATTAGTTAACAATACACTTGTGGAACCCCGCTACCCCCTTGTGGCTGAATTTCAGCCTAGATAGGGGAAGGACAATTCTGCATGGATATTTGCTTTAACATTGGACATTGTGTGCTGTTAAGCAGATAGCAAGCAAAGTACAGTATCGACTATTATAATCGTTAAAAAGCACAAAGGTTTTACTGATATTTTACTAGGCGTCAACCTGCTTTAGTTCAGATTATCTAACATCTAGACCGTTACAACAGAATAACGGCTCTATTGGATATTTGATTGAAACAACTTACCCTATGCTATGCTATTTCCTTTGCAGGTGTACATGTTGATTTAGGGGTAGTTATGTAGTCAAGATATGATGTTGTAATAGGGGAGGAAGGAGACCGCCAGCTGTATGTGAAGTTAGGCTGTTGCTACTGGTGCTGCGCCTGGTACTGGCATAGAAGGACAAACAGGGGCTAATAGCATATTCAGAGAGAACACAACAAAATAAATATCTAAGAAGGAGGGAAGGAGAAAAAAAAAAACCTTTTTAATAATTTCTGTCCATTGGGCATGGACAAATTCCTTGAGACCATGCCGTCCAAGAGTGCCCATGCCTCGTCTGCAGCCTCATCTGCCAAGCCTAGCAGATTGCGGCAGACTGGCTCTAAGTCTACTCCTGGTTCACCCTCCAAGAGAACCCCTGACTCCCCCCCCTCTCCCTGAAGTACATGTGCCGGAAAATTTAGCGCTATCACAAGAATCCCTGGCCACTATGGCACGAGAATTGTCTAATTGTATTATGCCTCAGATTGATAAAAAACTGGAGCAAATCCAAACTATGTTTGATGCTTCTCTAGCCAAAATCGAGGCTAACTCTACTAGGCTTACCTCGCTGGAGCAGCGTCCAAACTATGTTTGATGCTTCTCTAGCCAAAATCGAGGCTAACTCTACTAGGCTTACCTCGCTGGAACAGCGATCCAGTGATGTAGAGGACCACTGTCACCAAATGCAATCTACTATTGATTCCCAGACTAGAACCATTCAACTTTTGGGTGAAAAAGTAGATGATCTTGAAAATAGGCATAGACGCAACAATCTACGCTTTATAGGCGTGCCGGAAAGTGTTAAGGGTGACCAACTGATACGATTTCTCTCTATTGCCTTGCCGGGGGAGCTGGGGATAGACTTGGACTCCAACTCTTTCCATATAGAAAGGGCACATCGAATTGGGCCGGAACGGGGAGAGAGAGGGGCGCGACCTCGTCCAGTCATCGCAAAATTCTTAGACTATAGAGCGCGAGAAATGATTTTGTCCTGTTACAGAAAGTCCCAGCAGCTGGTAGTAGATTGTTCTAAGATCCTGATTTTTCAGGACTTCTCGGTTGCAGTGGCTAATAAGCGAAAAGAGTTTTCTGAGGTGTGTCGAGCCCTTTACGACCAAAAGCGCAAATTTGCCCTCTTGTATCCCGCAAAACTGCGGCTCGTGGAAAATGGCCGCACTCATGTTTTTTCGAACCCGGCAGAGGCGAAATCCTTCATGGCCGCTAACTTTGGGGATATCAATAGACAAGAAGTCGATCGGGAATGACACACTCTAGCTAGGCACCATAGATTATCCTCTTTGTACGTCGTGTAAGAGATACTGACTTACTTCTCTCTATCCTCCCTTATTATTATTGATGCAAATATTATTGTTGACGTTATTTAGAGTGTGCTGAAGTTTACACTAAAGAGTGTATTGTTATGTTTATGTTACTGTACCGAACGGTTCCATTAGAAGTAGTTAAGTTTGGTTTTTGGATCCACTCCCTTGAGTTTAAAGGGTGTGCATCCTTTATTAATAGGTTAAGGAAAATGTTGAAAATTGGTTGGTGCATACATTATGCTTGTTTCACACTGTATTGGCATATTGATAGATATATGTTCATGTCCTCTGATTCTATCACACTTAGACCGAACTGGAGATTTGAGGCATGGGGGGGAAGGCCTCGACTATGGCGGGATTGCCAGGTGATGGATGTCAGACTGAACATCTGGTGGAAGGAGGTAGGATGACTGCGCCTCTCCCGACCCATTCCCCGGTCACCAAGCTCACTAAGACAGGGTTCAGGGTGGTCTCCTGGAACGTGGGGGGGCTTAATTTGACAGTAAAGCATGGGAGAGTCACACAACATCTTAAAAAACTAAGGGCTGATGTTATTTACCTACAAGAAACTCACTGGGTGGCAGATTTCTCAACCCTTAGGGCCCCATGGATTAAAGAGTGCATATCTGTGTCATATAATAACAAGACCAGAGGGGTGGCAATATTGCTACATAAAGACCTACATTATGTGTTTGGGGAGAGGATTGTCGACCGAGAGGGACGCTTTCTAATCCAGGATATTACAATCATGCAATCCAAATATACACTGGTCAATGTATATGCGCCTAACAAACAAAACAGCGATTTTTTGAGAAATTTGACCACGGTCCTAAATCAGAGAACTAATTATCCATTAATCGTAGGGGGGGATTTCAATATGGTAGAAGACCCTAGCTTGGATAAATTGCCGTCGGTGTCTCCAGCAGCATATTGTTCATGGAGACATGTCGCCTCACTAAAGGCTGACCTACAATTGGCAGACCCTTGACGGATATTGAACCCCACGGATCGGTCATATACTTTTTGCTCGGGTGTCTCTCTCTCAAGAATAGATTATATACTTACAGCTGAATCCCTTATGACAAATGTTAAAACGTCTCATATCTATGAGATCTTGGTTTCTGACCATGCCCCAGTCTCTTTAGATATTACTGTTCCCCAATCTCAGGATTTTGTCCGGCTTTGGCGATTTCCTGAATACTTAACTAACACTGAGGATTTCAGACGCTACTTAAATGGGTGGTGGGGAGAGTTTGTCGATGACAATGGGCCTGATCCAGAGCTACGACGGTGCCGTCCGATGGTCGAATGCGTACGTTCGCCCGTGCGTATAAACATACACGCCCCTAACACTCCCATAGTAAAGTACCTGCTTACGGCGGCTATACCCTACACTGGGTACGACCGTCGTCCGTACGAAATTTCGCACAAAATACGCTGAGCGTGCGGGCTTAGCACGCCCATACTGTACAATTTAAATGGCTATCCCCGCCTCCGTGTAGTAAAACGAGCGCCCAGGCGACCGTCGTACTGAACGCACGCCCCTCGAGCGAATATTTCGCTCACAATACGACCGCTATTCGCTCATGACGTCCAGGCGACCGGAAGCTGTCATACTGGGCAAGCGCAGTGCGAATTTTTTCACGAATTTTCGCTTACGATGAGCGTACGTTCACTTGCGGTCGTAGCTCTGGATCAGGCCCAATGTGGTGCATCTTGATGCCCCATCCTTGTTTTGGCACACCTCGAAGGCGGTTATGCGAGGCCGTATTATTGAATATGTAGCAAGAAAAAGGAAACAGGAAAAGACTACACGGGATAGATTGCGACATGAGGTAGCGGAAGCATTGGATAAATATATTGCAGACCCTTCAGAGGTTCATTTTCAAACTTACGATCAAGTTCGCAAAACTCTGGACCAACTAATCACTGCCCAAGCGCTACGGAGTTGCGAATATACTCGATATAAATATTATCGCTGGGGAAATAAAGCAGGGAGGCTATTAACGCGAATGTCCAAACCACACAAGCCACGGTCTTATGTAGTTGCTCTTGAGAGGGAGGGCGATGGTACCCTTATTACAAAGTCTAATGACATCCTGGAGCAATTTGAAAACTATTACGCAGAACTCTACCAAAACAAACCTATTGATCCTATCCAACAGGATAGATTATTAACTGAAGCTAAATTGCCCAGGTTAACGGAAGAGCAGCGGCAATGCTTAGAAGGAGACATTGCAGTGGAGGAGGTTTCAGCTACTATTAAAAGTTTAAAATTGCATAAAACTCCGGGTCCTGATGGATTCTCGGCTGGCTATTATAAGGCGCTAAGTGGTCAGATTTCTCCTATTTTAGCAGACCTTTTTAATTCACTTCTTAGGCAGGGAGCGGGGGACCCTTTATTCAATGAAGCACTGACTATCGTATTGCCAAAACCAGGAAAGGATCCTCAAATGGTCCAATCCTATAGGCCTATATCCCTACTTAACACCGATATAAAAATATTAGCGAAAATAATGGCGACTCGCCTACAAACCATACTCCCCATGATCTTAACTAAACACCAGTTAGGTTTTACTGCCGGAGGACATTCCGTTAAAGGGATTCGCGCGGCCTTGGCGGCGGTTGTTCAGTCATATCAATCCCCTAACACGCAGAACATGCTACTCAGCCTTGACACAAATAAGGCCTTTGACCCGGTGTTATGGCCCCATCTATTTAAGATATTAGAGGTAAGACATTTTGGGGACAATTTTGTGAATCTAATTGCTGCCCTCTATAATTCTCCGCACACCTCCTTGTTGGTGAACGGCCTTAAGAGCTCTCCAATCAGACTTTACAGAGGGACAAGGCAGGGATGCCCTCTCTCACCTTTACTTTTTAACCTGGCCCTGGACCCTTTACTCCGCATATTAGATAATTACACCATGTTTGAGGGAATAGTTATTGGTACCAGCAAAGTGAAGGTCACCGCTTTTGCGGATGACCTACTTCTCTATATTAGCAACCCAAAACAGTCACTTCACCGAATCTTCGATAGGTTAGAGGAGTATGGGGATATTTCGGGATTCCGCATCAATAAAGATAAATCGGAGGCCCTTTATTTGATTCCAAATTGCCAAACGCTGCCGTGGGGGCAGATGTTACCACTGCAGTGGAAAAGTTCACACTTTACTTATCTAGGAGTACAAATCCCTAAGGTCCTTTCTATGTTATATTCCTTGAACATAACTAAAAGCATTAAGTCTTTAGAGAGGGAACTAGAAAAATTGAAAGACCTCCCACTCTCATATACGGGAAGAACTAACTTATTGAAGATTGTATCCTTCCCGCGACTCCTCTACTTATTGCAATCACTGCCCCTTCTTCTGACAAATCGAGATGCCAGGCACATCAATTTTCTCTTCCGACACTTCATATGGAAGGGAAAAAGAGTAAGGATCAGTTTATTAAAGCTCCAGCAATCTAAAAAGAACGGGGGTATTAACTTTCCAGACATTATAAAATACAATCAGGCGGCCCACTTGAGGTATATTAGAGATTGGTTATCTAGTCAGGACACGTATACAAATAATCAGATAGAAGGGAGCTTTTTAAATGGCATGGGATTGAATGCCTTCTTACACTGTGGGAAAAAGGAGACCACCCTGCACGTTAGAGAAAACCCCTTGTTATGGAACTCCAGAAAAGTTTGGCACTTAGTGCGAAAGCAATGTAAGCTTAATTCCCAACATACTATCCATCTCCCACTACTCCATAATCCCAACTTACAAAGAGGCGCAGCATCCTACCCCTTCAATATCTGGCAACTAGGAGGGATTTATTCAATAGGACAGCTGTTGAATGGTGCAAGGAAGCTGGGGAAAAGTTTGCATGCATCCAGGCCTTTCCTATGGCGTATGTGCAAGCTAGACATTATATTGATCAAGTGGTTAAAGAGTTTGGAACGCTGACTGGCATAACAAACTGGATGTTGTTTTACTTCAGCCCAATCCCTCGAAAAAAGCTCTTACATTACACTACACTTTACTGAGGGAGGAGGTGGACTATTACAGGTCTGGTTCAGGTTTAGTTACTTGGTTGGAGGCCTTCCCCTCTTTGACTATTGATCAACTACTTAAGGCCTTAGAATTTTCCTGTAAACTATTACCTTCGAGCATTTATGTAGAAATGTTCCTGAATATGTTCCACCGCACGTACCTCTCTCCGTTAAAGAGATTTAATATGCACTTGACGGATACACATACTTGCTGGCGTTGTAACACCCCTAATGCTGACATACATCACTGTTTATGGCAATGTCCCATAGTGCGCAGATTCTGGCTAGAGGTCAGGACGTACGCGATGTCTAACCTGGTTAACTACATCCCTTTTGATGCACAATGGGCGATATTAGGTATATTACCTAGGAACCAGATGGTTTATCGGGGAGGCCGAAAGTTACCGTTGGCACTTAGTGCTGCAGCTTGAAAGACCATATTACATGTTTGGCTAAATCCCAATGTGCCCCCTATATCATTATTTAGGCAAAAGCTATTCTACATCTTCAAGATGGTTAGAGGCTTCTTTGGAGAGAGAAGTTAAGGTGGAATCATTCTTTTCAACTTGGAAAAAATTTATTGACAACCTTTCTTCACCTACTAAACACCAAATTAATGCTACCTTTAGTGATACTTCCTGGTACCTCCTTAGAGAACATGAGGGGGACCCCCCTATTATTCTATGAGTGGATGATTCATAGGCTCAGTTGATAACTTCCTTAACAGATGTGGACTAGTCTTGTCATAATCAAATTGTTACAACCCCTGCACACCACAACCCCTGCAGTAGAGTGACGGCTGCCGCTACTGTCTCCATAAAGGCAGCCTGCGTTTCCAAATTAATAAAATAAAAACTAAAAATAGAATAAATTAATTTTTTTTTTTTTAACACACACACACACACACACACACACACACACACACACACACACACACCGCACACGCACACACACTCAGAAAGAATATATCAAGGAGAGCTTTGATGTGGCTTTAGCTGATTCCGTGGTCTGGCCTGCATCTCCGAGATGTGTCACCTGTGCCAGGAGGGAATAGTGAGAATCACGTTTTGAATGGTAATGATAACATACTAATCACTTCCTCTCTTTGAAGATGGAAGCAAGAGATTCTGTCAGCGTCCCCAGCTGCTGCCGCTCGCAGGCAACGGGTCTAGGTGTATTAACTTAAGTGTGCGTGTCAATACAGTCCGCCTGCGTACCATCCGCAGGGGCTCATTAGTGCTGGGAGCCCGCTTCACGAGACATCCACTCACATTAAATGCGCGACGCCTCCTTTTTCATCACCGTCATTAGTATTATTGTTATTATTTATTAGAAAGCCATTGCCTTCCCCCCCTCATTCCTTTACCCCTCATCCCTCCCTGCGCCTGCATTGAAATGACATCTGTCACGCGGAACAAGTCTTCATTTTAATAATTTTGTATGTGAGCCCAGCTGACGGAGGGTGGGGGATGGAGCGCGCGGCTATAAACCTTCTATAGAACGATGAGACGCCGGTATTACATGTGACGGGGAGAGGAGGACATCCCTGGGACACAGAGCTTGCAATCAACGAGATGGTTTATGGTTGTGCCGCCATCACCTTTGTTATCTGGCAGTCTTTTCTGTGAGCGTGAATAAAAGGAATTTTTAGATGCTTGTAATTAGTATTAGGGTTATAAGTGATGTTGGACGGATTCACAGATCCGTATTTACTATGTGCGCGTTTTTACGCACGCATCGCGTAGCAAGGCAACACCCATGACAGGCCCCTCACCTGGACGGGTTTTTGGGGACTTACGCCTAGATAGGGCACCCTTAACTCTACCTGTGTATTTATCTAGCCGTGCCCTCAAATGCCCATTTAAATGCTTCTCCCGCCCACTTTCACGTAACTTCTACCGTATGGATAAAAACCACGCCCCTCCCTATGTACGTCCCTAAGTGCAATTCACAAGTCCGTGCGTAAACACTACGTAATGTGCGTGCAAAAAGTTACTATGCACGTGCCGTTAATCCGCTCCTAAAGATAGGCACACAATCCGCTGCAAAAACATATGTGTGAATACAGTCCGTTATACACATCCCTCTGGTTTCAGATGATGCTTGGCTGAAGAGCTCTCACTCTGCTCATGTTTGTTCATTTGCATGCAGGTTACAGTCTGCCGAAAATCTTCCATAGGATGCACGCCGGAAGGTTTTACCTGGCTCCCGGCAAAATGGTCTAGTAGTTTGCTACTAGTTCCGGCTGTGGTGGCCCTATTGCGACAGTGATACAGGCGGCATTGCCAAAATGCTCGGCAAATAGAAAATGGCTGTTGGGAATGGCTACCTATCTCTACCTGTTCCCAATAGTGTCAGGCTGCGGCGGGCTAAGGTCCGGGCTGAAGGGGAAGGTTAACACACACACACACACACAAAGCACTGCATAAACACATACACTCACATGCACAGTACACTCTATGCATACACACTAACACATTGCAACCCAGATACACACACACACACACACACACACACACAAAGCACTGCATACACACATACACTCACATGCACAGTACACTCCATACATACACATACACACATTGCAACCCAGATAGACATACACACTTGTACCTGTTAGATCCTGCAGTTAGCAGCCCCGCAGAGTCAGGAAAGAAGGAATCCTCTTACAGTTACCAGGAGGCTGCCTCTGCCCCAATCAGCAACAGGCAGCCTTGCAATTGGCTGCCTGTTGCTCTGTAGCAATGGCTGGGACCGCCCCCTGGCAACTGTAAGATGAGCTCTCCTATCCTGTGGCTGCAGAATTCAGGTGCCGAACGTTCAGCAGCTGCTGTGTCTCCCTCGGTGGCCCAATTCAGATCCTGTACTGTGGAGGCCTCTCAGGGTAAGTGTGTTACTGAGAGAGGCCTCTGCAGTACAGGACCTGCACTGAGCCAATGACCGGGACGCAGAAGCTGTGATCTGATAACATAAAAAAAAACATGCTGTGCTGATGAGGCGGCCTCCGTGCGGCCTCTGTGTACCAGACACCGCAGATCAAGAGAGCTAAGATCTCGGCTGCCACCCGCTGAGAAACTCACCAAGAAATGGAGACAGACTATACCTACAGTTCCAAAACTCAGTGGCCTGAAGAGATCTCCCCCCTGCATCCAACAGTCTCTTTTTCACACAGGCTGAGATACAGCCTCATAAGTGCCTGCCTGTCAGCACAGTTCAAAACAGGCATACAAGAGGTCTCCGTCTCCCCACTTCCAACTGGTGAGTACCCTTCCCCAGAGGCTCACACTACACAACTGCTGCCACATGTAGTGCCCCAGCACATGCACAATTGTTACCTGAGTCTGGAGGCACTTCTCTCACCGCGCCAACAGCTTCATATTTCAGACAGCAGTTCACATTTTCACACATGGGTTGAAACCCAGCTCTGTCTTCTAGCTGCATTTCTTATCTTCTGCTGCCATCTAGCAACCATAAGCGGAACTGCAAATGTTTTTCTGTAATTTTAAAGCAATGCCTCCTAAGTTGGCAGCAATGTGATATATTCATGCCAGTTATATATCCTTGATGGGGGGTGACAACTAACGGTATCCTTCACACCATGTAATCCAGCAACACACCAACAAATGTACACTAACTAGGCTCAAAGGCGCGTCCGATGGGTAAAAAACCCAACACCAGATAAAACGCATTAGGAAAGCCGGTGACCAACAACATCACTCAGATCTCCTCCAATATCTCACACAACCACCATCCTCGCCTTTAACACCTCCTTCTTCCCACCAGAGGAAGAAAATCTCAGCATGTCAAATGCACAACAGCCCCTGGCAACCTAACCATCAGCTACTCCACCAAGAGGGGAAGTGGGAGAAATACTAAAGCATCTGGATGTTTTATCTACCCTGCCAATGAAACAGGACCTGCTAGATCTGGAAACACATCTACAAAGTAGACTGGACTCTTTACTCACCACAATACAGTCCGACCTCTCCCAGGTTTCCTTAAGAGTTAAAGCCATCGAAACACACCAAGAGGACCAAAAGACCCACACTCATCAAGCATCCGCCATTAGAGAGATGCCGCTCCCAAATAGATGATTTGGACAATCAAGGCAGATGCAACAATCTCCGCGTCAAAGGGATTCCGGAGGAGATCCCCCAATCGGGCCTTGTGGACGCATTGACAATCATTTTCAATGAGGTATTGGAGGCTGCTTTGGATAACGTCATAGAATTTGACAGGGCACACCATGCTTTATGTCCCAGAGGACCCTCAAACAGCTCTCCCCGGAATGTGATCTGCCGCCTCCATTAATTTAAGGTCAAAGAGGAAATCCTACAAAAGTCAAGACGCAGGGATGACCTGGAATGCAACGGCAGTAGGGTCTAGATCTACCAAGATCAGAGGCGACTTCTGAAGCCCCTCACAGACCTGCTCCGATACGCTTTTGCTGGTTTCCTTTTAAGCATACAAGTATCACACAAGGGTAGGTCAGCCCTTCTACGCACCCCAGACGACATTCAAGCATTCTGTGATCACCTGGACCTCTCCCCTTCTCCTCTGCAAGAATGGTGTCATTCCTTTGCTATCTACAATCCTCCTCCACTCCCCCAACAAGCAGAATGGCAACCGGTTCAGAGATCCAGGAAGAGAACCAAGAGATCTTCGGAGTCATCCTCCACATCACCAAGTTGATAAGTACCATTATAATTGCCTGGACTGCTTGTTCTAGTATATCAACACTGATGTGTTTCCAGATCAGATCAGACCAGATCCTCATGCACACTATAGCTTCTGGACCAAACTTTCTAGGATGATCAACCCTTAGTGTCTGCTTATTCTCTACATCAGACTGAAAAGCTTAGAATTCTCACTATTAATGCCCAGGGTCTTAATTTACCAGAAAAATGTTCTACACTTCTAAGGTATCTCCAACGAAAAAGTAGATGTGGCCTACATACAATAAACACGCTTCTGTAAATCTAAGGACCCCAAACTTGTTAGTAATGTTACACTCTGCAGGTTCATCCTGGCAGAG
>WWET01007280.1:27928-46807 GCA_011038615.1 Limnodynastes dumerilii
TCTGTGTTATACATATAAATGGTCAGACTGGATGTATCTGCCGTCACTCTCTATGTTATACATATAAATGGTCAGACTGGATGTATCTGCCGTCACTCTCTATGTTATACATATAAATGGTCAGACTGGATGTATCTGCCGTCACTCTCTATGTTCTACATATAAATGGTCAGACTGGATGTATCTGCCGTCACTCTCTATGTTCTACATATAAATGGTCAGACTGGATGTATCTGCCGTCACTCTCTATGTTCTACATATAAATGGTCAGACTGGATGTATCTGCCGTCACTCTCTATGTTCTACATATAAATGGTCAGACTGGATGTATCTGCCGTCACTCTCTATGTTCTACATATAAATGGTCAGACTGGATGTATCTGCCGTCACTCTCTATGTTCTACATATAAATGGTCAGACTGGATGTATCTGCCGTCACTCTCTATGTTCTACATATAAATGGTCAGACTGGATGTATCTGCCGTCACTCTCTATGTTCTACATATAAATGGTCAGACTGGATGTATCTGCCGTCACTCTCTATGTTCTACATATAAATGGTCAGACTGGATGTATCTGCCGTCACTCTCTATGTTCTACATATAAATGGTCAGACTGGATGTATCTGCCGTCACTCTCTATGTTCTACATATAAATGGTCAGACTGGATGTATCTGCCGTCACTCTCTATGTTCTACATATAAATGGTCAGACTGGATGTATCTGCCGTCACTCTCTATGTTATACATATAAATGGTCAGACTGGATGTATCTGCCGTCACTCTCTGTGTTATACATATAAATGGTCAGACTGGATGTATCTGCCGTCACTATGTTTCTGTGTTAGTACATGGCTATACATATAAATGGAAGCTGATGCTTTAGATTGTCACTGTTTTATAAGGGGTCATTTTGAAGCTTGATAAAAGGTCCTCAGGATTTGAATAAAAAAACCTAATAAAGGAATGATTACGCTCTATATGACAGCTGCCGTCTACCATAAATGAAGCACATAATGATAACCACTTGTTTAAAACAAGGTTCCACGGTGCTGGCTTATTGCTTCCTAGCACTTGTACATATAAAGATACAGCAGAGAGCTGCCGTTTTAATCCCAGACATGACCTTGATGGCGGCTGAAAGCCAAACAACATATTCTGTAACAGAACATAATGGGAGAGGTAAAACACAGGAAGGCTTAGTAATCACTGCCCCAGGATCGACATGATCACAAAACAGACCGAGCAATGGTATCAAACAAGGTAAGTGAGTGGGGAAAAATTAGCCCGAAGGGAAATAGGATTAACAATGGTTTGGTTCGTTTTTCTCCGTAAGATCAACAATGTTACATCAGCAGCAGAAAATGGCGAAAGGACGAGGAACTGAAAGAATGCCGCAAGATCAGCAGCAATCACTTATCAGTAATGTCCCAAAAAATGACGTTATGACTTGCATACTGCCCCCTTTATCACACACTTCCTCTAATCCTGCCACCACATCCTAAGCTTTAGGCTACCACGGCCTTCACGCTTTAGCATCAGCGCATACGCAAGTTGTGTTTGCGTCCAAAAGACGTCGATGTGAAGGCTTGCAGAAAATCTGACATTCCGAGCCATCTTATGAAGCGGTTTTAAATATTGTGTGTGGTAAAGTTTTATTTTTATGTTTGACTTTTTAGATAGACTTTGAACTTGTTTCTCTGTTAAAAACGTATAAAGATAATTAGCATTTATTGTTTCTAGAAATCTAAAATACACCACTTACTTCCGAGACATAGAGCGTAGAATCTTGCGGCTTTTGCTCAAATTTTCACTTGTGTTTATCAACTAAGAAAAAACAAACAAAAACAAGATACATCGATAAAGGCGACCCTACTAAACAGAGTTATTAGCATCAGACTGGACAACTGAAGATCCAAAGCCGAATCACCGCTGTATTGCGAGTCCCACGCGGGCAAGAGAAAACCACCCCTCAAATGTACGAGATCACAATGCTATCCCCACATAAAACAGGGAAGCACTGTAAATCTGCATAGGGCTTAAGGCCATAAACGTAAAATTGACATAGATCCCCCCCCTCCCCCTAGCATACAGGCCACACACTTCCCGCCCCTGAGGATCCAGGTCTTCTATGCACTCATGCATGGTCACCAAGTGCTGGAAGAATGGATTCAGGTCATTTCCACTATTCCACAGTATGTAAAACGGGATTTTACAATATACCTACAGGGCAAAATAAGTCACATTGTAGACTGGCTTGTGGAGGAAAGCCTTCCAATGGATAACGCAGTTAGTATCATAGATATAGTGCTCAGGCCTTAGCTTTTATACGGTGGGAGTCGCCGGCACGAGAACTGATAGTTCTTTCTCATCTGTCTCTATTTCGAATCGGCAGCCATTTGAGATTTTGTTTCCAGCCATTTGAGATTTTGTTTCTGAATGGACAAGTAAGCGGATTGGCATGCTCACCCATTCATTTTTGCAAGCACCGCCCACCAGACCCACCGGAGAGGCGACAGCCTCAACAGGAACTTTTAGAGTTAGGGGGAGGGAGAATTATGGTTAGGGTAAGGGTCAGTTTGTGGGGAAGGGAGGGTTAGGGCTAATGAAGGGGAGGGTTGGATTACATACTTACTATTTGGGACACCGCGTTCGGTGCTCCGGGATTGATTGCTTTGCCTCTTCCAGACAGAAGCAAGCGATTTCCCAGCCCTTTCAGGCCGTTCTCTATGGGGACCTACAGCCGCTTTTATAACAGTGGAGAGCAGGTTGTCATTTTATTTGATGTAGCAGCCATTTTGTAAACGCTGATGTTACTCACCCGTCCCTTTGCTCGTTCTAGCTGCTCTCTCTGCCCACCGAGCTCTTCTACAATATCGTGACCTATGGCATCGGTTTCTGCCGCTAAATGGTGCGATCTGGCTATACTGTCCGTGGCTCGGTTCAGGCTCTCGTTTCCCTGGAGAAGCAACGCTCTCTGCGACTGCAAAGCCTTCTGAAAAGTAAGCGTTATATGGTTAGCGAGCTTGAAAAATGTTAAAATAAGTTAAATATAGAGCGTTTGTGTAACGCATAGATAGGGAAACAACGGGAAATGCCAATTCCGTCACCTTAATGCGCTACAAAGCCAAGGTTCCATTAATGTAGCGCCGGGTACAAACTAGCAAGATTTCCCTGGCATTGGCCGTATCAGCTCTGTCCCGGTATCCCCCCTGACCGGCCTGATAATTCTATGTGTGTACCCAACCCTATCGTCATTAGAGACCAGCAGTGTAACCGGGGGCATTAGAGCACTCGCTTTGACGTGACATGAATTGGTAAATATAATCCTTACGCTTTGCTCATCCTCCACACCATAAAGCCATGTTCTGCTGTCACCGGCAGATAGTCCGCTACGCCGGCTCATATTAGTGGCATCAGCCTGCAGGTCAGCGAGGCCCTTTCTGTACACACGCAGCTTGCTCATCATCTGGTTATGGAAAGCCAGTGGCGCGCACTTTAACTCTTCTTCCATTTGCAGAAGCTAAAAAGAAACAAGAGAACATTCATATTCAATGTGCATGATACCCAGGACCCCTAGATGTTGTGAAACTACAACTCCCAGCTATGCCTTTGCAGGGAAAAGAATGCTGGGAGTTGTAGTTTCATAACACCTGTGGAGCCACGGGCTGGCCAGACCTGTACTGTGTTATTCACAATTGTACAGCTGTAAAAGGGCCAGAGACCGGGTTCAGACATGCAATGGAGCGGCTTAGATGTGAGTGCATGGCAGACCACTCCAACCTTCACTCAACAACGGGTGTCCCCCTACAGAGGGGACAGATCAGACGTCAGCATTACTGTATTAGTCACAATCCAATCCGATTCTATCAGGCTGGATGGAAAAAGCCGCTTTATACAGAAACACGGAAAGTGACGAGAATTTACAACATTCACACTCACACATTACACACACTACACACACTACAGACATTACACACACTACAGACATTGCACACACTACACACACACACACTACAGACATTACACACACTACAGACATTGCACACACTACACACACACTACACACACTACACAAGTACAAACACCAGAGACCTGAGTGTGTCAACCTCTGACATCACACTTATAGGGGGCCATTGCCTTCATTCTCAGATGCATTATGTGTGTCGGTACAAATAGAAACCAGTGAACATAAATATGCAAAGTGTAAAACTGTGTCCTTAAGCTGCTTGATATCAAATGAAACATGTAATCCAACAAAACAACCCTTATGTTATCATTTTAATCTCTTGTCTATGCAAGTACTGTTTGTACAACATATTCTGGCCTTGTGTTCAAATGAAGGTAAAGATAAGATGCTGGTGTCAGCCCGTTCCCAAATTCTGAGTAGACCAAGGGTCAGATTTCCTAAGTTGCGGAAGAAAAAGTGGAGATGTTGCCCATAGCGACCAATCAGATTCTAGCTCTCACTTTACTATTACATACTAGAGAATGTCAGATTGAATCTGATTGGTTGCTATGGGCAACATCTGCATTTCTCCTTTCTCGCAGCTTAGTAAGGGCCATTTTCTACGTCTTTGCAAATCATTTTAACGCCAATGAACTGGGTTATAATTGAAGCTTAAAATGTGTTTCTGTTTATAATAGAAGTAAAATATCAAGAAATCTGCGCATTACATTTTACTGGCATCCAACAAAAGATGTTTAATGACATAAGTGGAATAATCGACATTTTATGTAAAGCTACACATTTACAACTTGCATCTCACCGTCTAACTGGATAAACTCCTGCAGCTTATAAGAGATTCTAGAACAACTTCTTCCAATGATCATACAGACAGAGGGCCCTTCTAGAGGTGTATACAATACATACATCTGCCCCAGCATATTGCGCTCACTCATCAATTTAAATTACTCCCATTGACAGCCAAACGTTCCTTTTCCTGTCTCTATTTAGAATATGCATATTTTTATGAATGGGCAAGTGCGCTGATCGGCATAATCACCCATTCATTTTCACAGCACCCCCGCTGACAGCTCCAGAGTGGTGGTGGTGGGGGGAGGGGGGCGTTAGGGTTAGGCTATAAGGAAGGGAGTGTTAGGCTATAGAGAAGGGAGGGTCAGGGTCAGGCAAGGGAGAAGGGAGGGTCAGGGTCAGGCTATGGGGAAGGGAGGGTTAGGGTAATGTGTGTGTGGGGCTCCGGTCTAAACAGCCGATTTTCAAATCGGCCGTTTCCTCCCAGCCAGTTGCGAACGGGCTGGGATTTCGATTCCATATGTCTCGATGAGGCCTAGCAATGGATCAACGGAGCACCGAAATCTTAGTGCTCCGACATGGTAAGCAAAAATAGTCCCCCACTCCTTTTCCAAATTCTAACCCTCCCCTCTCACTACCCTAACCCCCCTTTCCTGGCAGCCTGACCCTAACCCTCCCTACCCCGCAAAGATAGTTTACTCACCTGTCCCTGGTCCGGAGATAGCAGCGGAGGAGGGATATCGGTAATTGAGAAAGTGAATGGGTGAAGTATGCCGAACAGCACACTCACCCATTCAATAAAAAAAAAGTCTTCATTGGAAACTTTCAGATGTCAGATTTTCTGTCCGGAGATTGTGACCGAGGTAATGGAAGGGGAGGGTTAGGGTTAGAATTAGGTAAACAGTTGAGGTAGTTTTTCCTCAACTTTCGGTGCTCCGAGGATTGATTGTTATGTCTCATCGAGGAATAAGCAATCGATACCCCAGCCCAGTTCGGAACTGGCTGCGAGAGAATGGCCCTATCGAAATAGAGCCGACTGCAACGCGTACCCACACTCCTGGATAATAATAATAATAGTAGCTTTGCCCCCCCTCTACATCACCCATCTTGTGAGAGGCATAATAAATAGAGCAGTACTTAAAGCGGTCATCATGTGATTTTACCAAGCAGAGCTGTTTCTAATACAGCACAATCACACCTCCACTATTCCACCCTTTCATATCTTCAATCTATAAAAAAATTCAGAAATAAAAAAGACATTTAAGGAGAAGCTCTATTATAATATAATTACCATCTCTTTTGCCTCCAGTTGTTTTTCGTTAAATTCGCGAAGAAGGTATTTGTGCTGCTCTGCAAAGGATAAAGCAAATTTAACAAAATTAAGTGTCTTACTTAACAAATGCAAAACATGAACAAGAAAATGTAACATTCAGGTATAATATGTCGCTTAACAGACTACAATAAGGAAAACATAGGGGGTGTGGAGCGGGTTCAACTCCAGCCTGCGGGACGTCGCTGCAGTCCAAGAATTCCATTTACGAAAAACATAGCAACATGGGTACACTTAGAATGTGTGTGTGTGTATGTATATATATATAGTATAGTGTGTGTGTATATAGTGTATATATATATAGTATAGTGTGTGTGTATATAGTGTATATATATATAGTATAGTGTGTGTGTATATAGTGTATATATATATAGTATAGTGTGTGTGTATATAGTGTATATATATATAGTATAGTGTGTGTGTATATAGTGTATATATATATAGTATAGTGTGTGTGTATATAGTGTATATATATATAGTATAGTGTGTGTGTATATAGTGTATATATATATAGTATAGTGTGTGTGTATATAGTGTATATATATATAGTATAGTGTGTGTGTATATAGTGTATATATATATAGTATAGTGTGTGTGTATATAGTGTATATATATATAGTATAGTGTGTGTGTATATAGTGTATATATATATAGTATAGTGTGTGTGTATATAGTGTATATATATATAGTATAGTGTGTGTGTATATAGTGTATATATATATAGTATAGTGTGTGTGTATATAGTGTATATATATATAGTATAGTGTGTGTGTATATAGTGTATATATATATAGTATAGTGTGTGTGTATATAGTGTATATATATATAGTATAGTGTGTGTGTATATAGTGTATATATATATAGTATAGTGTGTGTGTATATAGTGTATATATATATAGTATAGTGTGTGTGTATATAGTGTATATATATATAGTATAGTGTGTGTGTATATAGTGTATATATATATAGTATAGTGTGTGTGTATATAGTGTATATATATATAGTATAGTGTGTGTGTATATAGTGTATATATATATAGTATAGTGTGTGTGTATATAGTGTATATATATATAGTATAGTGTGTGTGTATATAGTGTATATATATATAGTATAGTGTGTGTGTATATAGTGTATATATATATAGTATAGTGTGTGTGTATATAGTGTATATATATATAGTATAGTGTGTGTGTATATAGTGTATATATATATAGTATAGTGTGTGTGTATATAGTGTATATATATATAGTATAGTGTGTGTGTATATAGTGTATATATATATAGTATAGTGTGTGTGTATATAGTGTATATATATATAGTATAGTGTGTGTGTATATAGTGTATATATATATAGTATAGTGTGTGTGTATATAGTGTATATATATATAGTATAGTGTGTGTGTATATAGTGTATATATATATAGTATAGTGTGTGTGTATATAGTGTATATATATATAGTATAGTGTGTGTGTATATAGTGTATATATATATAGTATAGTGTGTGTGTATATAGTGTATATATATATAGTATAGTGTGTGTGTATATAGTGTATATATATATAGTATAGTGTGTGTGTATATAGTGTATATATATATAGTATAGTGTGTGTGTATATAGTGTATATATATATAGTATAGTGTGTGTGTATATAGTGTATATATATATAGTATAGTGTGTGTGTATATAGTGTATATATATATAGTATAGTGTGTGTGTATATAGTGTATATATATATAGTATAGTGTGTGTGTATATAGTGTATATATATATAGTATAGTGTGTGTGTATATAGTGTATATATATATAGTATAGTGTGTGTGTATATAGTGTATATATATATAGTATAGTGTGTGTGTATATAGTGTATATATATATAGTATAGTGTGTGTGTATATAGTGTATATATATATAGTATAGTGTGTGTGTATATAGTGTATATATATATAGTATAGTGTGTGTGTATATAGTGTATATATATATAGTATAGTGTGTGTGTATATAGTGTATATATATATAGTATAGTGTGTGTGTATATAGTGTATATATATATAGTATAGTGTGTGTGTATATAGTGTATATATATATAGTATAGTGTGTGTGTATATAGTGTATATATATATAGTATAGTGTGTGTGTATATAGTGTATATATATATAGTATAGTGTGTGTGTATATAGTGTATATATATATAGTATAGGTGTGTAACAGCAGCAGTCACGGTGTGGGTGTCAATCACACGGTGCTCCCCTGGCATACACCTATGCAGTATACCGGGTACATGAACCCCTCCTCACCTCCATGGCAGCTCTCCAGCCTCTGGGGCATCCTCTGCAGGGTCTCATATTGCCCCTTAAAGAGCTCGTGCAGCGTCTCGAAGTGCTCGGAAGACATGTCTGGAGGAGACCCCCAGGGGGCGCCACTCATACACGGGGCAGGGTGGGGGGTCACTGCGGAGAGCTCCTGTGCGGCTCCATGATAACGGGCGGCGGCGGCCGGTGTTTACAGCCCCATGTTACATCCAGCTCCAGTTCCGGGGTTACTTCCGGTCTCCCGAGGACCCCCTATAGCTGCCCGCGGCGCCTGCACAAAGATTTTATTACAGCATGTTATATTTATGTCTATAGGTTTGCTTTTATTTTATTTAGGATTTAAGTTCTAGTGGAATAAAATCATGCTTGTTACAAGGTAAGAAATATAATTTAATGTGAGTGTATATATAATCCAGATTCCTTAGAGGAAAGCCTGCCCAGACTTCATCAATGGTAAAGATTCAAATGTTTATTTATCCTTTGTATATGTATCCCTGAGGAAAGAGAATAAGGTCCCTGAAACATTGGATTGATGGATAAATAAATATCTGGATTTTTACTATCGATGAAGTCTGTCTGTCTGTCTGTCTGTCTGTCTGTCTGTCTGTCTATAAATCATTAAGCTCGATGAACATCGATGAACTCTTTAAGCTCTAATCAGTGCTCATGTTCATCGAGCTTAAAGATTTCAAACTCTAAATTTGCTCCGTAATATTTTTTCCTTATGAAAGGGATTAAGACAGCTGTCACTACGCGGTTAGTGCATTGTATTACAAGCAATGTCGCTTTCCATCTTCGAACCTGGTAATATACCTCTTGTAAAACCACGATGTCCTGCCGTAGAACTTAATACTAAGTCCTTTTAGCTTAAAACACAAAGCACCAGGATCACTGAATATTACGTCAGGTTAGGTTTATATAGCAACAAATAAACACAGCCACGACTGGCAGCGGCTCACTAAAGTGAAAACACTGGTATGATTTCTAGCACGCTTTTTAGAGATCCGTATATTCTCCCTGAATGGCTTAGCTTTTTAAATACTACCTCGTCTCAATGAAACCACTTTTATACACTGTAATAGATGCTAAATACTAAGGATGAACGTACAGATAATTCCCGCCCAGCAGTGAATCTGACGAGCTATATATCTCCCAGTACAAAATTTGTTACAATATGAATTGAACCTCTATTATTGTAAATAATTTATTTCTAGAACAACAGTTGGCTACAGAAGCCCTATACATTTAGAAGGAAGCAGCAGACCTGATAGGGTCAGGGTGTGGGGAAGGAAGTCTAAGGATCAGGCTATGGGAAGGGAGTCTTAGGGTCAGGCTGCGGGGAGGGGAGTCTTAGGATCAGGCTACAGGAAGTGAGTCTTAGGGTTAGGCTGCTGGGAAGATAGTCTTAGTGTCAGGCTGTGGGGAGGGGAGTCTTAGGGTCAGGCTGTGGGGAGGGGAGTGTTAAGGTCAGGCTGCAGGGAGGAGAGTCTTAGGATCAGGCTGGGGGGAAGGGAGTTTTAGGATCAGGCTGAGGGAAAGTGAGTCTTAGGGTCAGGCTGTGGGGAGGAGAGTCTTAGGGTTAGGCTGTGGGGAGGGGAGTCTTACGATCAGGCTGTGGGAAAGTGAGTCTTAGGGTCAGGCTGCGGGGAAGGGAGTGTTAGGGTCAGGCTGCAGGGAGGAGAATCTTAGGATTAGGCTGTGGGGAAGGGATTCTTAGGGTTAAGAGAATAAAAAGATTTTTCACACAATGATCTGCACTGCCCAGGGTCAGCTCCATCACCTAGGTTCTGGGGGAAACACCTTACACCCCCTTGTCTGTGACAACCTGATTATAAACTGGGATGTCACAGCAATACACAAAAGAAACAGCAATAACCCAATTATCCTATCTAGCTCCCCCTAATTGGTTGTACATTCCTAATTCCCAATGTTGGTCCTTCAAATAGTCTCTTCTCTCCCTTTCAAACCAATCCTCAATAACAATTGGTACCTTAGGTCTCAATGTTCAAAGTGTGGCAGAGTCTTAGGCCCTAAGACTCCCCTCCCCGTAGCCTGTCCCTAAGACTTAGGGTCAGGCTACGGGGAGTGGAGTCTTAGTGTCAGACTGTGGGGAGGGGAGTCTTAGGGTCTGGCTGTGGGTTAGGGTAAGGATTAATATAAGGGTTAGTGTAGGATAAATACCATTCGGCATGGAGACTTCATTCCAGGTATAGTCCATGGCTTCTCCTCCTCGAGGCAGAAGCAATCAATTTGGGAGCCATTTCAGAACTCGGTGGTATAAAATGGCCCTTTCGGAAAAAATGGTCGATCGTGCCACCGACCTAAACCCTTAATGTACGTAAGTTCTCCACATGGATCTGCTTCCTTGTCAGGGCCTGGCACATTCCTCAATTTGAATGCCAAGCGCTTATTATGAACTGCTAAGCCGGTCAGGCCAAAATAAGCTTCATCAACTTAAATATGTCATGCTTCCAAAACAAACAAATAGAACTCATTACTTGTGAGTCCTGTAACATTTCCCTTCTACCTTACATAACAAATGGAAAAATTCCCCGTCTTTTAAACTTCTTGGGGGACTTTCAGGTTTTAGTAAAGAATAGGCGAGAGATTGTTAACCACAGCTTAATTCCATCAGATACAACATCATAAGCTCAGTATATCATTAATGAGGAGGAAAGGAATCTAGGAGTCACAATTTCATGTAACTGAAAATTAGCCAAGCAATGTAACACAGCAATGAGGAAGGCAAGTCAGATGCTTGGTTGTATAGGGAGAGGGAGAGGAATGAGTAGCAGAAGGAGAGAAGTAGTGGTCACTTTATAGGTCATTGCTGCGGCCTCACCTGGAATACTGGGTTCAGTTCTGGAGCCGTATCTCCAGAAGGACAATAATACATTAGAGACTGTGCAAAGAAGAGCCACTAAAATGCTGCAGTGGAGAACAGCGAGAGCAGGCAAGCAGCTGAAACACAATGGGACAGAGTTACTAAGCTGCAGGTTTGGAAAAGTGGAGATGTTGTCCATAGCAACCAATTAGGTTCTAGATGACATTCTCTAGTGTGTGATCGGAAAGTGAGAGCTAGAATCTGATTGGTTGCTATGGGAAACATCTCCACTTTTCCAAACCCACAGCTTAGTAAATCTGGCCCTATATGTCCAAGGTAGGTGTGAAATGTCGGAGCTTTCAAAAGAGCTAATGGGAAATAATGTGCAAAAGTAAAAAATCCACAGGGAAATAGCAATACTGCGAGGAGAAGCAGTGCAGAGTAAACGAACATGCAGCACAGAAAACAATGACCCACACCTTGCTGGAGAAGGAGGTATAAATAGCCACAGCACAGGTGTAGGATATAAGGCACATTACATTGATGAGACAGTAAATCCAGGGCTGCCCCTAGAGGCAAGCCAGGATGTAACAAGGGGTGGCTAGAACCGTATACAAGTGCACATTTATATTGAGACAAGAGAGTCTACCTGTATATATATATATATATAGACAAAGATGATATGTGGCAAAGCATGGTGTATTACAGGTTACCTATGGCTGCCCAAGGTGTAAGAAACCAAACAGAGGATCACAAAAGAAACAGAAATCTCTTTACTCTCATTACTTTTGAACATTAAGCAGTGATTACATTGAGGTCACAATTATGTAAGAAGAAACATAACTGAATCAGGATATTCAATGCAAGTGTATTATGTAACCTGTGGTAATCCCCTCCTGCAAGTGCTTCCTGGAATTCAAGTTATATGTAAACAGTAAATATATTTTGCATACTGATAAGGAGTGCTAGATAATCCATGGCACTCAGTACTTTAAACACCTCTAATTAGTTAGCTTATTGGCTATATAATAAACCAAAAAAGCCAACTAGGGACTATTTCTCAATATCACTCACCTCTCCTGCTGGGACTGAAGATTTGGAAGAAGAGGGAGGGGCTACCAGGCCTCCTGTTAATCTCAGTGCTGATTGGTTTCACAGGCCTCCTGTCACACTCGGCAGGAGACCCGTGTAGCTAGCCGATTGGCTGACTGGCTGCAAAAAAAGAAAAAAAGAGACAATATGGTCAGTAGTGTCAGGGCCTATTCTAGATGTGGGTGAGCAGTGTGAGGCGTGTCCCTAGATGATTTATAGGGAGGCGCCCAGCAGGGCAGCCCTCCCTGGGCAGCAGTCACATATAAGGCTGGACACATATAAGGGGCACAAAAGGAGGGGACAGGTAAGAGGCACAAATGGAGACTGGACACATATAAGGGGCAGAAATGGAGGCTAAACACATATAAGGGGCACAAAAGGAGGCTGGACAGGTAAGAGGCATAAATGGAGGCTGGACACATTTAAGGGGCAGAAATGAAGGCTGGACATATATTAAGGTCACAAATGGAGACTGGACACATAAGGGTTACAAATGGAGGCTGGGCACATATAATGGGCACAAATGGAGACTGGACACATATAAGGGGCAGAAAAGGAGACTGGACACTTATAAGGGGCACAAAAGGAGGCTGGAAACATAAAAGGGGCACAAAAGGAGGCTGAACACATATAAGGGGCACAAAAGGAGGCTGACACATACTGTATAATGGGCACAAAAGGAGGTTGGACACATAAAAGGGGCAAAAAAGGAGGCTGAACACATAAAAGGGGCACAAAAGGAAGCTGACACATTGGGCCTGATCCAGACCTACGTCCGCTCACCGGCCGTCAGTGTAAAATCAACATTTCAAACGTTCTGTGCAGATGTTTTCCTGTGTAAATTCGTAACTTCTTAAGCGTGAATCGGGCGGGCGTATTATTTGCGTAAAAATGTTGAAAGGGACATGCCAAAAATACGAATCCTGGAAATACGCTGGAGTTAGAAAATGTAGGCGGGGGGAGGTATTTAAATCGTACAGTATGGGTTAGGTTACCTAGTTACGTTGCAGTATTACGAACGGGTAGGCAACGTAACGCAGGGAAAAGTTAGGGTAGGGTTTAGCCGGCGTAAGTAAATAAAAGTTCATTCGTAGGTCTGGATCAGGCCCATACTGTATAATGGGCACAAAAGGAGGTTGGATACATAAAAGGGGTATAAAAGGAGGCTGAACACATAAAAGGGGCGCAATAGGAGACTGGACACATAAAAAGGGCACAAAAGAAGGCTGGACACATATAATGGGCACAAAAGGAGGCTGGACACATATAAGGGACTCAAAAGGATGCTGGACACATATAAAGGGCACAAAAGGAGGCTGGGCACATTAAAGGGGCACAAAAAGAGGCTGGGAACAAAAAAGGGGCACAAAAAGGAGGCTGGACACATACAAGGGGCACAAAAGGAGGCTGGACACAAATATGGGGCAAAAAAGGAGGCGGGACACATACAATGGGCACAAAAGGAGGCTGGAAACAAAAGGAGGCTGGACACATATAAGGGGCACAAAAGGTGGCTGGAAATATATAAGGGGCACAAATGGAGGCTGGACACATATAAGGGGCACAAAAGGAGGCTGGACACATAAAGGGCACAAAAGGAGACTGGACACATATTAAGGGCACAAATGGAGGCTGGACACACAACAACTGGCAGAAGTGGGTGACTGGGCACATATAACAGGATGGAAGTAAAAGGCTAAATGCATAATTTTTTATTTTTAGGGGGGGGAGGCATCAGAATAATTTTTCCGCCATAGGCTCTGTTAGGTCTAGAAACGGCGCTGAGAAGTGTGTGCAACAGGTTAATGGGTATGGGCTGTTGTCCACAGTAAGCTACGTTATGTACCTAAGTGAAATGAGAATTGCACATATGCAGCACCAAAAATTCCACATCTGAATTCAGGCTCCGACTGGGGCGGGCCCACATAAATTGTACAGTAAGGGCTTGGCTAAGCCCCTACATATAATTCAGTATTCCGCACGTAGAGAGATTGAGGAATACTTAGGGTAGGGTCTTGGACACGGTTCCACCATCCGCACGCTTGTGGGTCGGCAGTCAGAGCGGCCCATTAGTTAAAGGGACGTTTTCTACCAAACATTACTTTGATATCGATTGCTCCTGCCCTGCTGAGGACAAGCAATCAAACATCCCTAGGACGAACCCTCAGCGGCAAGTGGTGAGTATTTATCCAACTCCAACCCTTACCGTGATCCACCCCCTAACCTTCCCCTTACACTACCCTAACCTTAACCCCCTCCTCTTTTCCCACAGCCTGACCCTAAGAATCCCTTCCCTGCAGCCTAAACCTTAAGACTCCCTTCCCTGCAGCCTGACCCTAAGACTCCCTTCCCAGGAGCCTAACCCTCAGACTCCCCTCCCCGCAGCCTAACCCTAAGACTCCCCTCCCCGCAGCCTAATCCTAAGACTTCCTTCCCTGTAGTCTAACCCTAAGACTCCCTTCCCCGTAGCCTGACCCTAAGACTCTCCTCCTCGCAGCCTAACCCTAAGACTCCCTTCCCTGTAGCCTAACCCTAAGACTCCATTCCCTGCAGCTTGACCCTAAGACTCCCCTCCCCGCACCCTAACCCTAACCCTTGACCCTAAGACTCCCTTCCCTGCAGCCTGATTAAAAGACTCCCCTTTCCACAGCCTGACTCTAAGACTCCTTTCTCCACAGCCCGACCCTAAGACTCCCTTCCCCGCAGCATGACCCTAAGACTCCCTTACCCGCAGCCTGACCCATAGAGACAGCCGAAAAAGAGCTTTTGGCTGTCTGTATTTCAAAAATAGAACTTTTGTTCCGCAGAATTCATCCCGCTATGATATGTATGTCATATATTCTGCTTTTTCTGGGACTGCCCACAGGTTACCACTCTCTGGTGTGAGTTCTTTAATATAATCAATACTGTGAACAGTGCCGCAGTTAAGCTGGCCATACACTGGACGATTATCAACCCGATCTCCCAATTATCGGGTGATCTGGCAAATAATCGCTCTAGTGTATGGTACAGATCAATTTTTGAAACGTCAAATAAACGCTGCTGTATATCTATGTACTATGCTGCTCTGACAGCTTTAAAGTATACCTTCAGAGCTGTCAGAGCAGCTTTGCACATAGATATAAAGCAGCACGCTGCGAATGGCCCGTTTTCTCCCAGGCAGTTGCAAACTGCTCGCAGAGGAGAAGCAATCAATTCACGGAAGAAAGAAGACGATGCTGTGAATGGTGAGTATGAATGTAACCCCAACGCTTACCCTAATCCTTACTCTAACCTCTTCCATTTCCCTAACCCTAACCCTACCTTCCTGTCAACCAGTCTCAGGGTTAGGCTGTGGGAGGGGAGTCTTAGGGTCACTAAGACTCCCCTCCCCACAGCCTGACCCTAACCCTCCCCTCCCGCAGCCTAACCCTAAGACTCCCCTCCCCGCAGCCTAACCCTAAGACTTCTAAGACTTCCCTCCCCACAGCCTAACCCTAACCCTTCCTGCAGCCTGACCCTAAAACTCCCCTCCCCGCAGCCTAACCCTAAGACTCCCTTCCCCACAGCATGACCTTAAGACTCCCCTTGATCACCAACCTCTTCTGAGCACAGAGGTGCTGCGCTATGTTTTGGAAAGGCAATGAATGGGTAAGTATGCAGAAAATGAAATTCGGCATACTTACCCATTCATTAGGAAAACTGTCTAATTTTCCAGTATCCTGGAAACCTCCGCTCCTTCCCTCACAACCAGGAAATAATAAAAAACCAAGATAAGCAGAAAATGGCGCCGCTGATCTCTGAGCGGGTCAGCCACATGGCCAGCTGTTCAAGAAGTAGATATGTTACAGTATGTGCTCCTGTGTGCTGCCTTCAGCCTTCTCATATAGCCCACATGTATTACATGAATCTGCAGCTGGCACGCTATATACAGTATATCAAGGGTCTGAGATGGCATAATATAATATACTATAGTATTAATGCAATGAGAATGACACATTATGTACAGTACATAGTGTCATCCCAAACATATGATTCTGGCCAGACAGCTTGCAAAACAATGTGATTACATAACAAATTGCCCCAGGCATTAACATTCTCAGACATCCCGTCTCTGGTCTGCAAGCAGCCCTGATAATGAAAGAATAGATGTAACCAATTATATACAGGCTTCATAGATGTAACCAATTATATACAGGCTTCATAGATGTAACCAATTATATACAGGCTTCATAGATGTAACCAATTATATACAGGCTTCATAGAAGTAACCAATTATATACAGGCTTCATAAATGGAACCAATTATATACAGGCTTCATAGATGTAACCAATTATATGCAGGCTTCATAGATGTAACCAATTATATACAGGCTTCATCCGGCTTAGTATCTCGATGAAACACAAAATGACAGAGATGAATGTAATTTGAATTATCTTGGAGTTATCTTTGTAACTTGCATTTGATCAATATTTATTCCCAATAACTGAACTCATGAATGGAAGCCAACGGGTACGGATTCAGACCTCCCCTTGTTACCCCCCTCTCTCGTCCGCTGTACGGATTTTAGGCAGACGAAGGGGATGTTGGATGAATCCATTTACTATGATTAGTGCAGCGAGCCTTGTGACACAGAGGCCCAGATTTACAAATACTTACCCCTCTGGCAAGATCCCATGATGATCTGCGGGACTTTCGCCATCGCTCGGAGCCTTAGTGCCCATATTTGTGTATTCCAGCGGTCTCCCAATATATAGCCCCCTTTTCCTCCCCCTAGCAGGTATTAGGGGGAGGAAAAGGGGGATAGCTGGGGAGACCGCTGGAATACTTATCCTAACGCTATCTTCAGATGGTGTAATTTAATGTGTCGGCACTTAGGACATATAGCGATCAGCCGGCCGGCCAGCGATCGGGAGTACAGAAGCTGATGGTGTCCATTGCGATCATAGTACACGGTTAAGCTTTTGTTTTCATGTAAAAACGGTCTTTATCTGCTGAAAGCGAAGGCTTCACCGTTTAGTAACTGGAGCTCTAAGTTCCCGTCGCCTGGAGATCTGTTGCAGAGCATCTGTCATTGTTCATGTGCATTGTTCAGCCCCAGGCCTCCATCTGAATATTGGCCCCCATACTGCATATCTCCAGGCCTCGAACTGCAGTGCATAGGTATGACATCCACCTCCTTATTTTCAGCCCAAGGCCTATTTGACCCTCAATCTGGCCCTGACCGGGGGGAAGGGGGCAGAGGGGACGGTGATCCCCCCATGATTTCTGTTGGGTGATCAAAAACTGTGTTAGGCAGAAATAAAGTTATCTCCGTGTTTCTTCTGCGTAATGTTATTTTTTCTCTCCTAGAATCCTCCCTCATTTTGCTATCACAATCTGCAGTAACAATGACCGACGTGCAAGGCGGAGAACCTGCATCTGCATTTCCCATAAAATCAGTGGCAAAGGCAGGATTTTGAAAGGGGGGTTTTCAATATGTGTAAATCATGTGGGGTACATTAGCATATCTCCCAACATTTTGGAGCCCGAAAACGTGACAAATAAGCTCCGCCCCATTCAAGCTCTGCTCCCGCCCTCACTGTGAGCGTGTGTGTCAGGGAATTAGACTGTAATGCAGCAGAGGTTAAAGTACTGATTAAAATTGTAAAGAGCTAATTAATATAATGTTAAAAAAACATATGTAAAATAATAATACTGATAATATGGTCAAACTATCTGACTGCCAAAATATCTAAGACGTCCATTAACGTTCTTTGTGAAATCAAGAAGTTTATCATGTAGATTTAAAAATAATAAAAAGAAAATAAATCTACATTAAGGAATTGTGTTGATATTGTCTGTAACAAGTTCTGATTTTGATATTTTTAAGTAATTTATAATTTACTTCTTAGAAATTTTATATTGCAGGAACAGATCTAATAGCAATAGCAGTATACAATGCATTAGTAGCACATTACACAATGTACAGATGTAATAGTAATAGCAGTATACAATGCATTAGTAGAGCACATTATACAATGTACAGATGTAATAGCAGTATACAATGACATAGTAGAGCAACATACACAATGTACAGATGTAATAGCAATATACAATGCATTAGTAGAGCACATTACACAATGAACAGATGTAATAGCAGTATACAATGCATTAATAGAGCACATTACACAATGAACAGATGTAATAGCAGTATACAATGCATTAGTAGAGCACATTACACAATGTACAGATGTAATAGCAGTATACAATGCATTAGTAGAGCACATTACACAATGTACAGATGTAATAGTAATAGCAGTATACAATGCATTAGTGGAGCACATTACACAATGTACAGATGTAATAGTAATAGCAGTATACAATGCATTACTAGAGTACATTACACAATGTACAGATGTAATAGTAATAGCAGTATACAATGCATTAGTGGAGCACATTACACAATGTACAGATGTAAGAGCAGTATACATTAGTAGAGCACATTCCACAATTTTCAGATGTAATAGTAATAGCAGTATACAATGCATTAGAAGAGCACATTACACAATGAACAGATGTAATAGTAATAGCATTATACGATACGAT
>WWET01007281.1:26769-47889 GCA_011038615.1 Limnodynastes dumerilii
CAAGTATAAATAACAGTGTAATAGTAACGCTGGTCAGTATCTGTATAATAATATAATATAATAATAATAATAATAATAATAATAATAAAATAGAGTTGAGAGGTTGAGACTAAGGGTTAGATTTACTAAAGGCGATTTTAAATCACCATTAGCTGGACATTTTTTTATTTAAAATCGCTGAATTTACTATGACCGATTTATGTCTAGCGTTTTTTAAACGATATTGATGTCTTGCGATTTTTTAAGGGTTTACTCACTGCGATTAAGCTTGTAATCGCAGGCAAATGAATCCTTAAAAAAATCGCCAGACATTGTAGTACATGAATGTAAAAAAAAAAAACCAATGGCTGCCACGGCTACCAACTAACACTTGACCACCTAGTACTTTAAGGCACAGCATGCCCTTGTATTCCAGGGCATGCTGTGTCTTATAGTACCCTAAGTGGCAGCATGCAAAGGGTTAACAGCATGCTGCAGCAACCACAGTGTGACCCGCTAACACTACACTACATACATTGATCTCTTGAACGTCTTCTGCATCTTCTGTGTTTTTTTCACGATGTTTGTGAAATGTGCTTCTACACAGGTCTGCTCACTACTGAACACAAGAATCGTTAACAAAACTTTCCAGGTGAAATGGGAAAAGAGCAAGGACCAGATGGCTACAAAGTGCTCAATGATATGAAGCAATCTGGAAGAGGAGGGCTTTCTCTAGATTCTCTAGATGATTATTTGCCAACCCTGCTCCTCAAAGACCACTAACAGTCCATGTTTTCCAGGCCTCCACACAGAACAAGTGATATAATGAGTGCCACCTATGGAACAGGTGTCAGCCAGTAATGAACACACCTGTGAACCCGCCAGGAGACCTGGAAATCATGCACTGTGAGTGGTCCTTGCCCTAGATGGATAATATCAGATCCCACTGGAATTGCTACTTATAAATAATAATAATAATAATAAAAGAAACACTATTAAGTAAGAAGTTTTCTTTAAAGCATAGACACAGCCATGGGGTCTGCCTGTGCTCCTGCCCAGGCTATTCCATACTTGGACTGATGGGAAGAAGACTACAGGGAGTCACATGAAGTCTACATGGACCATGGTCTACTGTGACTTTGCTACATTGATGACCTATTTAGGATCTGTAACAGATATTTAGAAGAGCTGATTCATGGCATTAATGTTCTCTACAACAATAAAATTGACTAAAACAATGTTTTTGTAGCCTTTTGTCTGATGTCATTATTGCACATGGACTCTGAGCTTAAATGCCTGACAATCCGAAAAGCTCTAAAATGCATATTCATCAATAAAACGACTTGATATCAATGTCATAAATATCAGAGCTTTTACAGTGGGATATAATCGGATTATATCCAAAATTATTAGCACCAGAGAGAGTAAATATACAGTATTTAGACACATTCCCTCCCTCTGGTGCTAATAATTTTGGATCCCACCGTAAAAGCTCTGATATTTATGACATTGATATCAAGTAGTTTTATTGATGAATATGCCTTTTAGAGATTTGAATGCTGTTTAATAAATCATATTATGATTATGACAGCTGCACTTAGACTTTGTAAAGCGCCGGTGTTCCAATATACATATAATCTGAGAAGCTATGTGTGATTGTCGATATTCTAATGTAACGTAACAATCTATTTCTTGCATTTGGCCCTATTTGCAATGTGTTGTTCCTGCAGCTTCTGGTTTTATATACTCAAATCCTGAGGCTCCTGTCACTATCCTGTCGTCCCATACATCTGTCTCTCCTTATCTGCAGACTTTTCTGAAGTTGTTCCTCAGCTGTTCCACAACTATTCTGTGGCCTTTGTTGAGAGAATTCATTTCTGAATGTTGTAACTACAATGGAATAAGTCTGTCGTTGGTGGAATATTGCCAGTCTTGTCTGGTCAGCATCATTGTCTAGATTATAATTTATTATTAGTCATTTGAAGCCACTTACCAAAGTTGGGTCATTTTACTTTTAATTCTTTTATTTAACTGTAAATCCAGTGTGAAAAAAAATCAGTAAAGAAAACGTATTATGTCAATTGGCAGACGTTAGAAAAAATAATAATTCAACAGTTCTTCTTGGGATATATATATATATATATATATATATATATATATATATATATACACACACACACACTCATTTATATATATATATATTTTTATATATATATATTTTTTTATATGTGTGATATATATATATATATATATATATATATATATATATACACGCGTGCTCAAATTTTTTTATATATATATATATTAGAGTGTGTGTGATATATATATATATATATATATATATCACACACACACACACACTAATATGTATCTATATAAAAATATCTAGATATAGTAAAGTAAAATATATATACACATACACACACTCAGTTTTATATATGTATATTGTTTTATATATTTATATTGTTTTATATATTTATATTGTTTTATATGTTTCATGTTTTATATATTTAATGTTGTCCATAGCAGCAAGTTTCATTAATGTGTTTGGTTACTATGGGCAACATCTCCCAATTTTCCTCTTCAGAAGCTCCTAATAATATGCCCCCCTGCTATGTTTAAGTCTGTATTGCACCATATTCCTATCATGGCCTCAATGAGAACATAACAGATATAAATAAATATCAGAACCCCTCAGTACGCGCCTGTTGAAGTCTGCCTCTGTTTCCTCTTTGCTCCTCCGCGGTATGCTGCCTGACCGTCTGGTGAGTATGATGCTGACATGACCCGATGTGACGCCTGCTTCACTCCTCCAGCAGCTGCAGCCGATTGTGGGGAGGAAGGAGAGGGGACTAGACTGCACAGGCTGACTTGCTGCAAGTCTATATGACTCAAACATTGACATTCTAGTCATACAGACTCATCAGCGATCTGCCAGTCAGTAATGAAGTGTCTGTATGACTGAAATTCCAACATTTCAATCATATATACTTATAGCGAGCCCCCTACTCCCCTCTGGATACACCCCATTCACATTGGGAGGGGCAAATTTCCCCCCTTGGCCCCTCCTTTCTGATACCCTCAAAACTCAGTGTTCACAGGTTATCAATAGTAATTCCTTTAGTAATTAAAAATCTAATTAAATACATCATTGCAAAGGTTTTCATTAATTAATGTTTATTATTATTATTCAGGGTACAGAACAAGGACATGTACTGTAGACATCTTTGGGGGTATGATCACAACATTCATTAGCCCCAACGCCAAAGGATACATTCCAGGAGCTGAATCTGATTGGTTGTCACAGGCAATATACCTTCCTCTTATAGATGGTCTATGAAATGTACCAGTTTATTTAAATAAAAAAAATTTAATCGACATGAACACTGACACCTAGAATGTTCCATCATCTCCTTCTCTCCTATTACCGTCTACCTGCACCCACATTCACACTATTCATTCACCACGAAGACCTCACTGAGGCAAGAGACACACGCAACGGATGAAACTTCATAATGGGACAGTGGATTTGCCAATGGTGACCAATCACGTTCTACCCGTGATCTTCTAGAATGTATTAGATAACCAATAGCTAAAATCTGATTGGCTACACCTTTACCAATCATTTTATAGTTGTATCTTAGTTTCAAAATGGCTTCCTCTACTGCGTGTAGGTGACAAGGAATTTTATTGGACAGTCGTAGAGTAATTTAGTAAAGACTTCATTTCTATAGGGGTACAATAATAATTTCTGTTGATATTATATTATTTTTTTTTATTAACTGTGAAGACAATGCAAATATTCAGGGAAATAAAATTCTATGTTATTCTGACAGATAAATGGTGGAAATGTATAATCTTGTGACTGAAAAGTCAGATCTTGTTCCTGGACATCCCATGTTGCAGTGTAAAAGGTGCATATTATCTGTAAGGAAAATCTTTATTCAAATGTATACTATTGAGCTGAATAAGGCCATGTCACTCTTAATTCAATCATCGGATTATACGCCTCTCTACCCCCTGGTCGTGCTTAGGAGTACATAAGCTCCTCTTCTTACTGTTGGTCCTACAGTTTCTGTGAATACAGCGGGTGTTCCCTCTGGAAGAGAGACGAAACATGGGCCGGTTGCTATTTGTTGGATTCTCCTCTGCGTCCATAGCTGTATGATTCCCAGACATACGTCCTCACACGGTCTCCTGAGCCATCCGGTAATCAAACACGCTTCCCCGCTCTGCAAAACTGCGATTTTGACTCTTGAGGGGCACTTTGATGTCCTCTCCATCGTTGGGAAGACCGTACCCACCTCCGCCAGGGGTGTTAAGGGTGAATGTGTCCTGGACAATAGGAAAATTATCTCATAATCATCGTTATCGGGTGATCAAACAAGTGAAATGCGTTCCTGAGCACATCCTGTACACAGGAGACCTAATGGGCCTCGGCCCTTCACCAAGTACCGGACAATTGGTCTAAAGTCAGAGCTTAGATTGGCTCCAATATTATAGTTGATTATCCAATAATCGCCATCTTATCCCAGGTCCTAACAGGGTAAGACAGAGACCTAATGGGACTTTGGCCCTTCAACAAGTATTGAACAATTAGTCTAAAGTCATATTACGTTTAAGAATTGTAATATCCAATATACTCCATCTTACCCCAGGTTCTAGCGGCACTGAAGTTTTCCCTCCCAAGTTAATGATTCTCCCATCGTGCCGGTGCAGGAGGTTGAGGCCGGCGGCTCCAGGAGATCCCCCTGACAGGCAAAAGACAAAAAACATATGGAGGAAGTGAGTGAGGGTTCGGCCACACGATGCAGGACAATAAGAAGCTCACGTTACCTTGTAGGCCATAGGGTTGGAACACTCTCCGCTCGGTGAGCACTGACAAGATGACCCGCTCTCTAAACAGTAGCTCACGAATGACTCCGTCACCTCCGCAGAACCTCCCATCGCCACCGGAACCTGGGCGTAGCCGAAAGCTTTTCAGGACCACGGGGTACCTAGAGAAAGATGTCACAAGCTGATTATCAGGAGAAGACAAAGTCAAAGGAATCGGGTCTCATGAAGACCACATCCAAGATCATTTCTTATTTCTTCTTATAATCTAGTATTGACCCATAGGGGCTACATCATTATTTAAGAATAGTAATATTTCTTAAGCTGGCCATACACCAGAGTGATTATGGGGGGTGTTTGATCATGGACAATCTGAATGGCTGAATGGCTGCATGTGCCTTTTTTTTTAGTCTCTGCCCTGATTGCTGCACAAGCCTCCCGCCAGTCTCTGCATGGGTTGGTTGCACAAGCCTCCTGTCAGTCTCTTCACTGATTGGCTGAAAAGGTCTCCTGTCAGTCTCTCAATGGGTTGGTTGCATGGGCCTCCTGTCAGTCTCTGCACTGATTGGCTGAAAAGGTCTCCTGTCAGTCTCTGAATGGGTTGGTTGCATGGGCCTCCTGGCAATCTGGCTGGGTGTGGTAACTTCGGTCATTATGCATCACCTATGCCCCCTGGCCAGACTCCATAATTTCAGGCCAGTATAGCAGTAACATAGTAATAGAAGCCCCGTATCTCATGCAGAATACAGAGCTGTCATTACTGTATCACTGCTGTACTTGCTGATAATATGGCCCATACACTATTACTTGCCGATAACATAGCCCCACACTACAAAATATTGGGAGTTTTCTGCTGATACTAGTTTGGAGCCAAGTAATAACATTATCGGCCCTTAGCTTCTCTGGGCATCCAATCTGCCCACAAACTAGAGCCATAATTGGTCCGATCACCCGATAAATAGATGATTAATATAAAATAGGGGCTGATTCAGAGTTTGGGAGTAAAGGTAAAAAAGGTGCAAGTGTACAGCTCGGCTACACCATTTTTCAAAGTAAGGGGATAATAAATGTAAAATATTTTGCATGCAGGGAAAATACTTTACTTTTACACATAGAACTCAAATACTGCATAGCTTAATGTTTATTCTATAAATTAGAGTTGAGCTAAGAAAATTCACCTTTTAATTTTAATTCTGGTTTCACAATATAAAATTGCCTCCCCTTGCAATTCAACATGGTACTGCACCTAAAAAAGTGTAAGTGCGGCTCTGAATCAGCCCCAAGAGCTTCAGCCACTGCGTTCTTGGTCTAAGATCTTAATAGATCACATTTTGCAACTACATCTTGTTATTCGTAAAACTAATATTCAAAACATTATCCTGCCGCGTGTAATAAAGACACTGAGGTGACTAAATTGTACTATTTTCCATAAACATTCCCGTCTGAATGGAACATTTCTTTGCGCTGTAAATTATTGTCACACATCCTCATACCGCTTCTCCAGAATCTCCGGGTCTGTAATACGGGTGTTGGTCATGTGACTATGGATCCCGCTTCTCCCCTCCCAGTGCGGACCAGCACCAGCGCCCCCAGCCACCGTCTCATAGTAGCAGGTTTTCTGGTTGCCGAAGGTGACATTGTTCATGCAGCCCTGCGGGAGACAGAGAGACGTGAACGTGGCGTCACCTTGACTTTCAATCTATACGTGGTCACCGGTCACGGAAGGCGGTCTTCGGTATGTACCTAGTTAGTCTATACATTATACAGGCCTTGTTCTACACATAGTGACTTCCACAAACTCTTACGTTTTACTAACGCGTTTCACCTGTGATGCTGCACAGACTTGAAAGGCCTTGAAGATGACATCTACAATCCTCTGTGATGTCAGGACATTGCCCCCAACAACAGCAGCATCGGGAGAAGGGTCCAGGATAGATCCTTTGGGAATGATGACGTTGATGGGCACAAGGCAACCCTGAAGAGGACACAAATATACAGCTGATGCTTTGCTTAAAAAAAATGTTTTCTACTATTAGTACATAGAACGATTTGAAACCTACCTGATTAAGAGGTATGTCCTGTCCAACCATACAGCGCAGGCAGTATATCAGGGCAGAGAGGGTGATTGCACGAGGGGCATTACAGTTCCCATATACCTCATGACCGGAGCCGGTAAAATCAAACACCGCGCTGCCCTGTATGTGAAGAATGGACGCAGGTTAATATATCCACTGTGTGATTGTGTAACGTTCCCCCAGGACGGATTGAACAGGACCAGAGTGTGAAAATAAGAGGGAAACCAGGAGGAGTTGCTGGGGAGTAACAGTATTAGAGCTGAGCGGTGATGTCTCTAAGCTCAAGTCTAAACAGTAAAGTAAAACTGGTCAAAAAACATGAAAACTGGTCAAAAAACTGGTCAAAAAACTGGTCAAAAAACATGAAAAAACAAATCACTGAATTAAAAAAAGGTAAATCTGTGTGCAATAAGCAAAGGCAAAGTATTATCTCTGCATGCAAAGGATAACATTACTATCACAACCACCACCCCTGAAAGTCTATGTGGTTTCTCCCAGTGGATAAAAGGCTGCATTCAACTGAAAACACAGAGATTGAGTAACACTCCCTGAAGTGTTGGTCTGGCCCAGAGTTATCACTATATTATATGACTATATTATATGACTATATTATATGACTATATTATATGACTATATTCTATCACTATAATCTATCACTATATATCACTATATTCTATCACTATATATCAATCACTATATTCTATCACTATATATCAATCACTATATATCAATCACTATATATCAATCACTATATATCAATCACTATATATATCAATCACTATATATCAATCACTATATATCAATCACTATATATCAATCACTACATTCTATCACTATATTCTATCACTATATTCTATCACTATATTCTATCACTATATTCTATCACTATATTCTGTGATAATACTCCTGGGGCCAGATTTACTATGCTGCAGGAATGGAAAAGAAGAGATGTTGCCCATAGCAACCCATCTGATTCTAGCTGACATTCTCTAGTATGTAATAGGAAAGTGAGAGCTAGACTCTGATAGGTTTCTATCCCGCAGCTTAGTAAATCTGCCCTCCCCCCGCAGTCTCTGGTCTTGTCCCTAGTAAAAGATGACTGTTACCTCTTCTTTGTTAATCTGCACCTTCAGTTTGATTGGTGACCCGTCATCCATGTGATCCACAGACTCCACCTCCAGCGCTCCTGTCTGCTGCTCCCATTTCTCTGCAAACTCCCGCAGCATGTCTCTCACCGCCAACTCCGCGTTGGCCTACGTGGAAGAGAACACGAATTAGGGGCCACGTATCAGTGGATGAGTCATGTGACGTAACATTATACTACTCCAGAGATAAAATAAAAGACAAAGTTTAGCGTTTAACTTGTACAAAGGAAATAAAATAATAAAACTCCCTGTATAATATTCTTAGTAGTTATAATAACCTCACATAGGATCATATTTCCTTTAAGAGAGTATATGGAGTAACTTCTACATCATCGTTACACTTTCTTTATCCAGAGGTTGATCGTTTTTCCTTTACACCATTGACAGACGCAGGACTTAAATATCTCCAGAGACCAGGAACACAGAAAAACAAACAGATAGAAGCACAACAGTCACCTGGATATGGGCCATGTAAGCCTGAACCACCTCCAGTCCATACACATCAATGAGCTCATTCACTAGCTGGATGCCCTTCTGATTGGCTGCAACCTGTGCCCGCAGGTCCGACATATTGTCATGGAGATTACGTGTCCCGCTGCTCCCAGGGATTTTACCGGGGGCCATCAAGGACTCAGTGACCGCTATGAGGGAACATGAATGTAGAGAAGTATACAGAGTATAAAAAGGAGTATAAAGAGTATATAGAGAATTATAAACATAAGAATAAAGAGTGTAAAGAGAAGTACAAAGAGTATATAGAGAAGTATAAAAATAAGAATAAAGAGTTTAAAGGGTTTGAAAAGCGTATCTTGACAAAATACGTACATTCAAGGGGTGTGCCTAGGGCAGTGTATAGAAGGCATGCACACGAAAATACGCTACACGAATAAATGTACGGCAAACGTAGTTCTGGATCTACCCCGAAGAGTGTAAAGAGAAGTACAAAGAGTATAGAGTATATAGAGAGTATAAAGAGGAGACGTATAGAGAGTATAAAGAGTATAAAGAGAAGTATAAAAAGTATAAAGAGAAGTATAAAGAGTATAAAAAGAAGTATAAAGAGGAGTATAAAGAGAAGAATAAAAATTATAAATAGAAGTATAAACAGAAGTATAAAGAGAAGTATAAAAAGTATAAAGAGAAGTAAAAAAGTATAAAGAGAAGTATCAGGAGTATAAAAAGTAGTATAAAGAGCAAATCAACTTCTGTTCTATACAAAAACAAAAATATTCCGGGACAAGACGTCTGCCTGTCTTCATAGACAGTTGGTAAAGTTATTTTTAAAGGACCACAAAATATGCAACAAAATAAAAATAAAGTTCTTTGTTACGTCCTAATGGTTCCCAGCCCCCGCTCACCCTCCTCTTGGAATATGCCCTCTTTCACCAGCTTGAAGGATATGAAGACGGCTCCTTCTTCTTTCAGGGACTTGGAGTGAGGTGGCATGGAGCCTGGTGTGATGCCACCAATGTCAGCATGGTGACCACGTGATGCCACAAAGAAAACAGGACGTGGGGCTTCTACCCGAAATACCTGCAGGGGGGGGCGAGAATAACGGAATAATTATAAGGTACAGAATCCTGAAAGGAGTAATGGCGGAGGGCACTTACTGGGGTAATCACTGTGAGGTCTGGCAGGTGACTGCCCCCAGCGCCCGGGTGGTTGCTCAGAAGAACGTCCCCTTCTCTCAGATCATCCCGCAAGTTTCTGATCTACAAGAGAAGAACAAGAAACATTCGCAGATTCAGGGACACGATCCCCCGCTGAGCAGCTACACCCCATTATTCTGCACCGAGGGTGCATTCCAGTCCTTTCAGTTATAGCGACAGCTCCTCTGGGGCACTGAGCAAAGCAAAGAAAAACAGGGGCGAACGAGCTCTAAGGAAAGGGAAAGGTGCAGAATTGTAGTTATGTTTTCTGAAACGCAGAATCCTGACTGCTCCACAAGTAGCTCAAGAATGCCCGACAGCTTTATTGCCCTAACATTTGGGATAGATTTACTTAACTGCAGAAAAGGAAAAGTGGAGATGTTGCCCATAGCAACCCATGAGATTCTAGCGCTCACTTTCCTATTACATACTGGAGAACGTTAGCTAGAATCTGATTATTTGCAATGGGCAACACCCCCAGTTCTCCCACACAATTTAAAGTAAATCCATTCTTTTTTTTGCTTTGATTCTAAACTATGGGACGTATCCAGACCTCGTGGGTTTTATGTACTCACAGAGATCAGGAACTACGCACGGAAGAGGAGAGGGAACTCCCCTGTCAAGGCCCTTTGTCGTGTGCAATTAATTTTGCCCGTATGTGCGTCTGTACTGCTACCCCGTTTGCCTGATCTGATCTGCATGGCAAATCCGCCTCCCTCCACTGCAGGCTTTAGCCATGCGGTAGGCAAGGGCCATCATACGCATCGCCATGCAATGGAACTCTGTGTATGCCAGCTGACATGACGTTTCCTTACGTCTGTCCGTACTTGTCAACTTGTGTTTTATCCCCCCCCCGGGAGCTCCCAGGCTCTATTTAACTTGATGACGTCAATTGCATCATCAAGAACCCCAGCGACCAAATCCGTGAAGGTGGCAGAGAGTCGCGAGACTCAGGGACATTCCGGGAATCGGCAAGTATGCGTCAGACGTGGACTTACCTGGAACTGGACAGTCTCCTGCATGGCTCCCAGGTGCACAGGAATATGGGGAGCATTGGACACCAGACCCCCATCAGGACCAAAGAGAGCACAGGAGAAATCCAGCCGCTCCTTGATGTTGGTGGAGATGGCCGTCCTCTGCAGGATCCGGCCCATTTGCTCTGTGGATGGGGCAGAACCTTTGTTAGTGTCACAAGGTTTCCCAGAGTCAAGATCCTATACAACAGGCTTGGCCAACCTGTGACTCTCCAGATGTTGTGAAACTACGAGTCCCAGCATGCTTTGTCATGTATCAGCTATGCCTAAGCAGTTAAGCAATGCTGGGACTCGCAGTTATGCAACACCTGGAGAGCCACAGGTTGGCCAGCCCTGACATACAATATAATAAATAGGTTTACTGAAGGAAGCCTGACCTGCGATGCTCATAAAGCGGTGGGAGAAGATGGACAACTGGATGGCGTCCAGCTCAGTGCCGATGACCTGCGGCTTCCCACTCCCCACCATGATCTGGACATCTCCATATTCAGTAATAGAGGCTGTGCAGTCCGGCTCCACCAGAATAGTGCTGAAAGACACCAGGACACCATTAGAGGGCGCTGCTCACCTGTCACCAATGCATAGGACAGGAGAACCCACATATCTGTTCATAGCCGGGTTATTTATTATGTGTTAGAGGTCAGTGGAAAACATCTGCGTGGCACTGAAATAAATGTCAAGAAATAAAAATATTGATAATGATAATGATACACAACACGCAGTGATGGCTTGGGCAGGATTACCTGACCTGCAAGACATATGGGACCGTGTTCAGACATAAAAGAGTGTTAGGTGCTGACCCGTACCTAACTCTCCTGTCAGCCCCCGAACCCACCCCCCGGTTTTAAGAGTGCCATAGGGATACCTTATCTTACCGTGCGCATGTTCCTTCTTAGGAAAGAAAATAAGCACGGAAATTATCCTTCCCTCCCCGACTAATCTACATCCCTCCCGCCCCCCCTGGATTATCTACCGTACCTAACTGTCAGCCCCCGAACCCACCCCCCGGTTTTAAGAGTGCCATAGGGATACCTTATCTTACCGTGCGCATGTTCCTTCTTAGGAAAGAAAATAAGCACGGAAATTATCCTTCCCTTCCCAAACCCTACCTTAACTTTTGGCCGCGTCACTGCTATCGTCCGCACATGTACGGGTAGGCTACGTGGAGCTAAGCACGCCCATACTGTACACTTTAAATGAAACTCCCCGCCTACATTGCGTAATGTAGACATGCTTTTGGCTCACATAAAAATGGCACGCCCCCACGAACGAATTTACGCAGCAAATATGTTATGTTAAATATGTTAATGACGTTACGTAGCGTATTATCTGGCCTGCGCATGCGCAGTACATACAAAATCACAATTTTACGTGTCCACCAGGCGTAAATTCGCACAGAAGCGTTGTTCTGGATCTGGGCCACTGTAAGTAAGTCCAGCTGACTTTCCTGACTTATCCCTGTTAATATCTGTGAATTTATGTTAAGGTTAAATATAACTTTCACTCTTACAATGGAAACAAAGTATTTTCCCAGTTGTCATAAGAAGATACCAGTAGAGATTTCAGGTGGCAGAACAACAAGGTGGTCACTTCTTACCTCGGTTCCTGGCGTCTGCTGCTATTATTAGTGGACATCAGCAGTTCTGACCTTCTACAGCCAGTGCAACCTGACATCTTAGACATGTCTACTGTTACTGCACCAAACCTTGACTGTCTTGCCGCGGGTGAGTATACTTCTCCGCTGGAGTTTGAGAAGCTTTGTGTTGAGGTCTATTCATGGGGATGTAATTGCTGGTCCAATTAGTTGTTTTTTGACACTGATACAGCCAACAGCTCAATCGTGGCTGTTTCCCTGCAAAATAGTAGGAATAACACATTTTCCTATTGGGGAAAAAAACGCTAAACACCGGACTTGTATGTTATACGTCCGGTAGTCTGCATACGGCCCTATGAGCCAAAGCACTAATAAACAAATACAATTGATTTAAATATCTAAAAGGTTTTTAATGTCTAAGCTTCTAAGGTCCTCCGGGGGTTGTATCCATGCTGTACCTCTGGAAACTCTTGCCATTTCATTCCCATTGCCTTTTCCCAGTCAAAGTGTAGTTGGATGCAAATCAGATGATTGCACCAATGAACCACATCCCTATTCATGGAAGAAGTGACCATTCCTCTTCTAGGATGCTGGCTGCACAGCGACATCCACAATTGATAATGGACCGGTCACCAGGACTTGGACATATTTTTAAGCTGGGCAGCACAGGATAAAGTTCCTTAGGATCGGCCGTCCCTAACTGTTGCATAGTTATGGTTGAGGGGGCGTTCCTCACCGTAACTATGCAACAGTTAGGGAAGGAAGGTGGGGGGAGGTAAGGTAATGAGGGTGGGAGGACGGGTTTGGAATTTACGTTCCTGTGGTGCCGGCTGAAGTTAGGGTAGCCTTCAGCCGGCGTAACAGTGTGTAATTATGCCGGCAATAGGGGGAGTGTTGGGGGAGTGCATGCTGATACGCTGTGCGTTAGTACACACAGCGCATCGGTGTAGGTCTGGATCAGGCCCTATAAGTATTATTTTAACATTGCAGTTGTATTTTTTTAAATAACTGAAATGAATGTTAACTATAAATTAAAAATTATTATTGTCAAACCACTTTGTTTTTATTATTCTGTATGTACTTTTATAGAATAAATTAGCCCCTGTGCCTTAATTCCACCACTTATATACCTGCTTTCTTTCTCCTAGTCAGAATTTTTCCTAATTGGAGTTTTCTGGATAAGATGTTTACATCTATTATACACATAGTTTATCTCCCAAAAGAGACCCTTCCCTATGCAAAATGGCACATAAGTCAGTGCACTTGTTCCAAATATTTCTCCATACTTTCATTATTTGAAATACAAATAAGGGATTGCCTGCTTTCCGTACGCGTGGGAGTCTGTCCGTCCGACAGAGAGAAGGGAGTACACACTCTCTGTCGCTCCCCTCTCTCGTGCGGGCTTTATGCCAGCTTACACTGCCATTACGCGTAAAGTGGTCGCGCGGATCAGCGGTCCTTACGACCGCTTTATTATTGTTGTCTGTACGACCGCTCCCACACTGTAAATTTCGCATGCTTCCCCCCGCCAGCTTTAGCGAGCGGAGGGGAAGCACAACCCATTTGTACGCAAAACTCTAGCTCCATATGATTTTTTGCTACGTTAGGGTTACAATTGTAACACAGCGTAACATCTGGAGGGCGCATGCCTAGTCAAAACAGGCCACTTACGCAACTTGCGTGCATAAGTGACCTGTCGGTCGCAAGTCTGGATCCGGCCCATAATATGGTTGTTTTTGTTGTTGTTATTAATTATTATTATTATTATTATTACTATTATTGTACTGGATCCAGATTCCCCCACATTTTCTGTGCGTGTGGGGGTCTGTCTGTCCGCACTAGAGAGAGGGAAGTGCACTCCCCTCTGTCACTCCCCCTGCCACCCCACTGTCACTCCCCTCTGTCACTCCCCCTCTGTCACACCTCCTGCCACTCCCCCTGCCACTCCCTTCTGTCACTCCCCCCTGCCACTCCCCTCTGTCACTCGTAACAAGTGTGACTTACGCAGCCATAATGCAGCCTTAAGTCACACTTGCGGATCAGCGCTCCATCCGACCAGTGATCCTCTCGTATGGACACTGTCCAATTAACACGCTTCCCACCGTACACTTTAGCCCCTTTGATCTTAAATGTTATTGTACAGAACAAATGTTGTGCGATGGTTGTTACATTAGTTAAAACTAACATAACATCTGGACAGTGACAGGTACATTAACCACCCCTTAACACTCACACTAACCTTCCAATTCTAGCAGCATAACCTTAACCCTTCCTGCCCCACAGTCTAACCCTAACATTAACCCCCCTGTCCCGCAGCCTAACCCTAACCTACCCGCTACTGGCCATTTTTACATACTACTCGTTCCCAATAAGAATCTTCTATTTTCACACTATTACTGTTATTATTATTATTATACAGCCGCAATTCAGTTGTTGGTTGTATCAGTGCCTGAAATCAGCTGTTAGAGGCAGCGATTGCATCTTACAGCATACAGCATAACCGTCCTCTTTTTTATAGGACTCTTTATAAACCTTATTCTCTGGTGTTTACCTGAAGCTTTGATGCATCTAATCCCCCCTTGTGTTACCTTACAGTAAACGCCTTCTTGAAGTCGCCCACACGACAGGAATCGGGGCTTCCTGGGTATCCCCTCGCTGAACACATGAGGGCGCAGTCTGTACGCTCATAGCGCAGATGCAGAAACGGCTCAGTGTCAATCTGTGACCTAACAAAGGGTTAAAAATAATAATCATGTCAGTTCTAACGATAAACGTAATATAATTATATGGCAAAAATATCAGCGCAGTGTAGTGAATAATAACAGTGTAAGTATGTGAGAATACTCTGCTGATATATAGGGACCCCACAGAGCACATACACAAATGAGGATTCTAGGGGAATGAAGATCCTCAGGGGCAGGGCATTGCTATACAATTGATATCCTCCTACCCTTTTAACTGGATTAAGCCTGGTGGGATAAAGGATCAGGTTCTATGATCCCCTGACCTTATACTCATCCTTTTAGTATGTTTTTGTGATACAATAACATTATATAGAGACATGTACCGAGTGCCGGTGACTCACCGCTGAAATCCCTGCTTCTGCAGAGCCTCCATACACTGCCTCTGCAGGGCTGCAATCCGCTCCTCCAGGAGAGGGAAAGAATCTGCGTTATACACCACAGAACACGGCTCCTGAGCCTCATGCACCACGTCTGCCAGCGCCATGCCGTAAGCCGACAGAATGCCGCCATACCTGGAGGTAACAATGTACAGGACACAGGTAAATAGTGACCACATATTCTCTATATTCACATATTTCCTAAAGAAACATAGAAAGCGATGGCAGATCAGTACCACGTGGCCCGTCTCATGTGCCCATTATTATTTATCTACATTTATGGTAAACTCAGACACTAAACATGTTCACATTGCTCTGCCAATATACCACCGTCTTCAGACTAATGTGTGACAAACGTACGTCCATATTGGGCCATTTACATGCCTCCCCCACCCACTTTCACTTAACTGTCCACGTACGGAGGTCTGGAACGCCCCTTCTCACGTATCTCACCAAGCACGGATGTAAAGTCTGTGTGCAATGGATTTCCATGCCAAAATCCTACATAGCTTACGTATAAAAAGTTACTACGTATGCGCAGCTCAACCGTGCCTAAAAATACACACGGGAAAAGACGCAAAATGGTAAGTCCGGTCCCTAATCTCTACCACCTCTGATGGGTGACGATTTCCTTATATTCCCCTAAACCGGCTACCATTCAGTGTCAATGCTGCCTTTGCTTTCTAATACTACTCTTCCTGAAGAGCGCTCCCCTCCTGTACCCTTACCTTCCATGCCTAACCCTCACCTTTCATGCCTAACCCTTACCTTCCATGCCTAACCCTTACCTTTCATGCCTAACCCTTACCTTTCATGCCTAACCTTTACCTTCCATGCCTAACCCTTACCTTTCATGCCTAACCCTTACCTTTCATGCCCTGCAGTTTAGCCCTAATGCTCTATACCCTGCAGTCTAACGTTAACTTCCCATGCCCCACAGCATAACCCTAACCTTCCCCTGAAGCTCTAACCCTAAACTTATCCCAACCGCAGCCTAACCCTAATCTACATGTGGCAAATACCGCAGCCTGTAGCTATGGGGAAATAGGTTCCTGTTCCCAACAGCAATTTTCTGGTTCCAGATTGTTTCGAACAATGAGACAGCCGCCATTCAGCCGGCAGTTGTACAATGCTCAAAATGGGGTCAGCCGAACCGGCAATCGCATCGGGACAAGTCTAATACATGACAACGTATATTTCATCTTATAAACACTTATTATAAAGTAAATACTTCTAAATCACAACTCTCCTGATCCTGAGCTGCATTTGTTTGTCACATGACATGGACACTCCCTTTATTAAATATACTACTATTGTGCAATGAAATACCCCATTTCCATTGGTGAACGGGCCCTAGAAGCCTGAATTACTGTAACCGTGTCACTGTTCAGGTGAGTGGAGGTCTCCGTTCCACAGGGATAGAATTAGCAATCTGTCAGACTTACTTGTGGATGAATACGGTCTTCATACCAAGGGAACGGGCGATGGCGCAGGCATGCTGACCGCCTGCGCCTCCAAAACACGCCAAAACATGCCGGGACGTGTCATGACCCTTCGCCTGCACGGGAAGAAGAAGTTATTAACATATATCTCCTGCCCATCACATGGTATCTTTTCATGCATATCCATCGTGTGTCTCTTTTGTAACAGATATGGATGAACGAGTAATAGTGATTTTGGATGAAGCCATTGTACTAACATTTGATGTATAAATATTATGTATTATTGTATCATTTATTCGATTCTGATACTAATTTATTGTGTAATTTTAGTAAAAGACTTAAGGGGGCGTCAGAGAGTATGTAGGTGATGACCTGACATGTGAATAATCAAACCAATTAAGACTGTGAAACAAAGACTTCTGTATGTAGAGGCCCTCCCAGGGTGTGAGCAGCAATGGAAGAGTTAATTCTAAGAACAGATGTATGGGCCGGATCCTGAGCTACGTACGCCAGCGTTTTTACGCTAGTCGCTGACGTAAAATCGGCAGTTTGTATGTACTGCGCATTTGTTACGCCACATCAGTCTGAGCGTACGTACCATCAGCGTAACTACAAACGAAGGGGCGGGTCATCGTAGTTACGCTTTGTAGGCGGTGGGAGGCAATTAAATTGTACAGTATTTGCCGGGTTACGCCGTTACGTTACGTCAGTACTTACACTATGAAAAGTTAAGGTAGGGAAACGTAAAACAACCAAAGTACGTACGAGCGATGGGAGTGCATAGAAAATAGGCTAGCGTAAATATGTTACGCGATGAAACGTTACAAGCGCTTACGTCTGCATCTACCCCAATGTTATCACAGAACTTGCATTTATTTTGTAAATAAACCTTTTTTTTTTATACTTTTGATGCATAAAATCTATTTTTAATTTTTTAAAACACTATTCTGTAACGAGGAAATAGCGCAAAACTCTGATGATAACGGTCAATTATTCTACTAGGACTGAACTTTTCAAGGTGTTGGGGTAACAATTCAGCCATTGAGCACCTGAGTGAGTGATCTGATTGGTCGACACATGGCCTCATTGGCCACTCTGATAAACCCCATGGCCACCTCCTCCACGCTGAGCGGGGCTCCTCCCTGAGGCCGGCAAGCCTGAGAGCGGTTGACCTCCGCAGTCAGCTCCTGGAACATCCGCGCTGTGTCTTCCGTGGAGAGAGGCTGGTCCTCAGAAGGGCCAAAGATCCGCGGGAAGTAATCAGGGAGGAGACGGCCCAAGCAGAGATTGGCGTCTGTGACGGTAAGCGGCCCACCTGCAATACATTTCATCTAGAATGTTATGGACGTGTATATTATTGGGGCATTGTTATGGTCACAAACAACAGCATAACTGCAGGAGGTATAGCCGTGTGGACATGATGACGAGTTGTCCACCACCGATGGTGCACAAACATCATACAAGCCCCAAGAATATAAGATGACTAATATACAAAGTGTCCAAATCTTTATTAACTAAAATATATCAAGCAGCACGGTGGCTCAGTGAGTAGCATTGTGTCTCACAGCATTGAGGTCATGTGTTCTTGGGCTAGGCCTTATCTGTGTGGAGTGTGTATGTTCTTCCTGTGTCTGTGTGGGTTTCCTCCGGGTGCTCCAGTTTCCTCCCACACTCCAAAAACATGCTAATAGATTAATTGGCTGCTGAATAAATTAGCCCTAATGTGTGTGTGTTAGGGACCTTAGTATGTGGCCCCAATAGGGGCAGGGACCGATGTGATCGTCTAATGTTATCTGTAAAGCCCTGCGGATTTGTGACACTATATAAATAAGCGATAATAAAATAATAATAAATGATACAAATAAAAGTCCTAGAATTCTAATTTGTTTGTAGTTCACTAATCAGAAAAAAAACATAGCGTAAGAGATGTCCAGATCCTATTCTTCCACGACATAGAATCACAAACAAGCTTCTGCTGCAAAGCGACAGCGGCGATCCGATGCAGGACTGCTCGCTGTATGCAAACTGCGTGCGTGTGCAAGGAGACCATAATGCTCGTAATGCAAGAACATGGGGACGACTTGGAAATCTGGAGAGTGCACAATGGCTGAAACTATTTACAAACCTCCCCACTTCCCACCTAGCGGACGTACTTTAAGCTTCCCTCCCCCGCCGGAGCAAAGACTTCTGGGTACTGAGAATCCACATCCGTGGTGGAAGCCAGTAAGAGGAATATTTCCTGGAGTATTCGGCTTCTGGAATGATCTCTATTGTGCAGCCTGTAGGCCTATACACAGTCCTTTTCCTTTACCTTTCCTGTAACAAGCAGGTCCGGGATGAGCTCCTGCAGACTCCGGTCCAACCACAAACAAGCCCGACCTGCAAACAGCAAATTCTGTTGTGATTATTGCACCTTCTTATCTGCATTGGATGAACTGCAACGTGACGACCGTCTGCGTGTTTTATATAGATTTTATTTTATGGCATGCAGGTAAATACTTTGATTATGCTCTTTACCCACTATACAAAATACTCAACATCTTTTCTTCCATGTAACCAGCGAATAAAAGGCAATGATTGAAGAAATGAAATTTCCTGCCAAGTATCAATAGGAAAGGTGCACCTGATGGGGTAGATCCAGAAGTACGTACGAGCGATATTACGCTAGCCGCTGATGAAAAATCGCCCATTGGTATTTTCTGGGCATGCACACGCCGGATGTTAAGCCACGTACCAGCCTACTATCAGCAGCGTAACGAAGGGGCGTGCCAGGCACACGTCACCCGTAATTACGCTTCGGAGGCGGGGGAGGCATTTAAATCATACAGTCGGAGCGTACTTAGGCGGGTACGTACGTCAGTAGTTACACTGTGTAAAATGAAGGTAGTGTTTGCTAGCGTAAAACGGAAAACGTACGCACAGCCGAGGGGAGCGCATAGAAAATACGCGATGGCTAGAAACGTAGCTCTGGATCTGGCCCAATATGAGTAAGTCCCCAACCTCACGCGTTTCTGAATCAGGTCCAATAAGAGAACTTATTCCTTCATCCCTCATCACTGACTCACATTATCCAGTGGGACGGGGTCACGGTAACTGACCCGAGAAGAGGCTATATACCAGGCCTGGCCAACCTGTGGCTCTCATGGTGTAGTGAAACTACAACTTCCAGCATGCTTTATCAGCTATCAGCAGCTAAAGCATGCTGGGACTCGTAGTTTCACAACACCTGGAGAGCCTGGTATAGACCCTCACACTAACCCACCTTATAAAGAGCATGGAGCCCCCTCCTGCAGCCACAGTGTTCACATCCAGCTGCGGAGCCTGAATGCTGATCCCAGCTGTGGTGGCTTCAAACACGTGCTCATACTCCCCGGCGTATCTGCTGACGTCTGTGGAGGTCCCTGTCACGGAGAGAGGGGGAGGGGACAGGTCAGAAAGGGGGGATGGGCAACATACTGGAATATGAAATAAATGCATTCATCGGAAGTCTTATTCACAGCAATATTTGACTGGATTTGTGTTTTATGTCCCACAGATGAACTTGGGGAATTATTGCGTGATAATAGCTTTATGTCACTTCTCAATCTTTATCTCAGGGTTGCCGACTCTCCGGGAATGTCCGGGAGACTCCTGAGGGACTTGAGGCTCGTTTCCATGAAACTACGTCTTCAAGTCCTGCCCCCTGTCTGGAAACACTAGTATACTAGTGTTACTAGGGACAGGGAGGGACTTGATGACGCAGATTGCCTCGTTCCAATCCCTATTAAACCCCAAAATGCGAAATTAATAGTCAAGGGGGCACAGCTTAATGACGCGATTTGCAAAAATCGCGTCGTTAAGCCCTGTCTCCAGCATGCATGTGTACTTTAAAAGTCGGCAACCCTGCTCTCTGTGTTACAGAGAACCCTGCTCTTTCCACTTTATAACTCTCACTCATCTATTATACCCTGTACTGCTGAGACCCTGCTCCTTCCACTATATAACTCTCGGTCTGTGTCTTCCTGCTGCCTCCATTCCCCTCCTCACATCACTACTCTGTACTGCTGAGACCCTGCTCCTTCCTCTATATAACTCTCAGTCTGTGTCTTCCTGCTGTCTCCATTCCCCTCCTCACTACTCTGTACTGCTGAGACCCTGCTCCTTCCTCTATATAACTCTCAGTCTGTGTCTTCCTGCTGTCTCCATTCTCCTCCTCACATCACTACTCTGCACTGCTGGGACCCTGCTCCTTCCTCTATATAATATAAC